>JABAJW010008960.1:0-157943 GCA_018855395.1 Arthromyces matolae | reverse complement strand
GGAGAACATTTTGACCAGTGCAAATGAGGATCATGTCAGAGTGGATTACATTTACTTCGCCTCAAGTATCAAATCGCCTATCGTTCATCATGATCATCAAAATACTAAAAAGGAAAACCAATAAAACGGATCTGTACATCCATCAAGGGCCGTCCTACACTGCCATCCACGGCGAGGACGGCTCCGGGCTTGTCGTCTCTTATCGTGGGTCAGTAGCTATGAACTTGAGTCTTCTTCATGTTCTCCTGACGTGTCTATGACTGGTTTGACTCTAGGAAAAACAAATTTCACATACCTGAGGATACAGCGATGAAATGAGATCTCGACTGGATCCCGATTTTTTTTTTTGGTGATGCAGGTTTTGATATCTGTCAGGGTGCACATACGCCATCCACATATATTATGCATCTCGCCACGATCAGGAGCCAAACGGCCCATCATGTCTACATCCTCCTACCACAATGCTCTCGCCAAAAAGCAGGATCCTCTTCCTCGTCGTCTCCCGCCTGTGCCACCGTCGCCGACCCCAAGTTTGTCATTTCGGTCCATGCGGCCCACATCGCGCCCTTTACCGATAGTTCCACGTCCTTTGGTGTGTAAACAGTGTAGAGCGTGTATCACATCCAGTCACGTCTTACTTCCCCCGTCTGCCGTAAGTTTTTTTTTTTTCTATTTCTCAGCTATCTATCTTTCTCAAACATCCCATCAGTACCCTCCCAATTCTCGTATGTTCAAAGGTTTCTCAGGGAAGGCTACCCTTTTCATGGAAACGTGCGTCATTTCTATCTTTCAAGTACTGCGGACGCTTAACCCGTGTATCCAGGTATAATGTCAAGCTTTCTCATCCCACGGTACAGTTAATGGCCACAGGCGCACACACAATGCAAGAGATATCGTGTTCATCCTGCTCATCATATCTTGGATGGAAGATCGTGCGTGCGCATGAGATCTCAGAGAAGTGGAAGGAGGGGAATTGCTTGCTCGAACTCGAGAGTCTTTTCCATGACTCCGATGACTTCACACCTTTCACTCGTTTGGAGCGACGTAATTCATCCGATACGGAAGGTTCTGAATCTGATTACAGCGTGGACATAGACTCGTAGACCGTGGTCTCATATGTCTGTTCCTCCTTCTTACTATCAACTACTCAATCTAAGTAACTTATCTATAATTTAAAGCCTCGTACGTTTACATATTGCATGAATATTTCCATCTCTCTCAGAGCCTGTACCACACCACGACGAATAGAATTATTTGAAGTTGTTCCACGTGCCTTGAACGCAGATGTGATGGAAATGCTTTTTTCTTTAGCAACCAGCGACGTCGAGTAACGTACATCCCTTCAATCCATGAACCATCCCTTCTCGTCATAGAAAATGGCTACGGCGAAATCTTCCACTACGACCCTGCCTAAGGACGATCCATTGGACTCGTTGCGCTCGCCTGACGTAACAGATTTCGCAGTCAAGGATCGCGAATTTGATTCCACAATTGACGCGGAATTCAAAGATGTTGCTCTCGATGACGAAGAAGGTTTCTCCGCCGTGTCCTTAACACGAGGCTCCAGCCCTGTTCCCGATAGCCCTCCAACTGAGGTTGAAACTCCAGATACCGCTCGACCACCCGTTGACTCTTCCCCAAAAACTGCTGTCTTCAACCCGATACCTTTAAAAGGGGGTCACAAGAAATCTGCTTCAACTACCACCATTCGTTCCGGGAAAAGTGTATCCTTTATAGTCTCGCACATTGCAGATGAGCGCCGCTTCTCTCAGCGTGTAAGCTCAGACGGCCACCAGAAACTTCAAGCAGAGTTTGCTCGCCTACATAAAGAAGAAGAGAAAGAAACCAACGACTCGGCCGGTAATAGGCCGATTGACTGGGGTACGTCTTCTGAATGCATCCCGGACTGCTTAAACCTGAGCATACCGTAGACTTCTGGGGTGCAGTTATTTCAGGTAATCAACAAAGTGTCTTTTTCTTCGCGAATATCTGGGCTGATGTTTGGTATATTAGATTATCAAGGATTTGCTGCGGAGAGGCCTGAAGAGCTGGCATCGGCCATTGCCAGAGGCGTTCCAGATACTTTGCGAGGCATGATGTGGCAGCATATGTGAGGCTCGACATGGAATTGTATCGCGCACACTGAATCTGAACTAGCATTATAGGGCCGCCTCCAAAGACCCAGAGCTTGAAGACGTTTACTTGAAACTGCTGAAAGAAGTAAGCACGCATGAAAAAGCCATAACCAGAGATCTTGGAAGGTAATCCTCATCTCTTTATTTACGAACGTCAGCTTTTGTTCAAGGTTATTGCAACAGGACATTTCCACATCATGATTTTTTCAATGACGGACAAGGCATTGGCCAGGAAAATCTATTTAACGTTCTCAAAGCCTATTCTCTGTAAACTCCCACCTATGGTTACCCCACCTTTTGCTCATAATTTGCAGGTACGATCCACAGGTGGGATATTGTCAAGGTCTACCATTCGTTGTCGCAATATTACTGTTAAACGTGGGCCTTGTCTCGCAAATTGACCCGACCTAGTGACCCAGACTTGATAGATGCCTGACGAAGAAGCCTTTTCACTCCTTGTCCGCTTGATGTACGTGTACGATTTACGTGGGCACTTCCTACCGGAAATGCCCAAGTTGCAGCTACGACTTGTGAGTGCAAATACGCGCGCTTGACTGCACTGCCATGATTCACATAATCTAGTTCCAGGTACCACCTGCAGCTCATCTTATCATACCAATCTAAATCTCCTCAGTTTGAACGTTTGATCGAGGAACTGTTACCTGTACTCCACGTACATTTTTTACGACAGGGAATCAAGTCAAGCATGTTTTGCTCGCAATGGTTTCTTACAATGTTTAGTTACCGGTATGGAGACACCGCCTCACAAATTTAAAGTATCATAACTGATTTCTCTCTAAGGTTTCCACTCCCTGTTGTCTTCAGAATCTACGATAATTGCCTTGCCAGTGGCATAGAAGCCATCTTCGGATTCAGTATCATCCTTCTCAAGAAGAACGAGGAAGAATTGTTGGCGCTGAAATTTGATGAGATCTTGGCCTACCTTAATAACCAATTATTTGACAAATACAAGGCGAGGCCTTATGATTTCTACTGTTTAGCTGGTCTCATGTTCTGACATTATAGCTGCCGTCAGAAGACCTCAGCGAGGAGCTGACAGCTTACGATGTCGACGCTTTCGTTCAGGATGCAGTTGCTCTCCATATAACCCCGTTTATGCTTGATTCTTACAGGCATGAATATGAAGAAAAACTGGTATGCCTTTTCTGCACCCTTCGTCACAAGTTCTATGTACAATCCACCATCCATAGCGTGAAACGAACAAACACATGACCGAGATGGATGAACTTAGAACCACAAACCGTTCCCTTTCTTCTCAAGTGTATGGTTTCGTTCCCCCGACTGGGATCATTCTTACTCTCGTCCCCAGCAAAACCCTTGAAAACAGTCTAGCACAACTTAACGCAGAACACGTCGAACTATTGGTATGTCTATCGTCTTTATGTATAGATAAGACGGGCTCTGACGCTGAACACAGAACGAGCTTGTCAAGTCTCGATTACGCAACGAGGAAATTGAAGAAGAACTTGTTCGATACAAGCTCTTGTAAGTGAAATTCACTAAAAAAAAGCCCACGATCTCGACGCCCTTTTTAGATATGCTGAGGCCATGCATGAAAATCAGGATGCTCAGTCATCACATCGTATATCCATCGCACAAATGCTAAGGTTAAAGCGGGGAAGTTCATAGAGAAACCGTCCGTCATTTCGTTGCTATTGTTTGGTATATCTGCTCTGCATGACCCATCTGTCGATATCACCACATTTCCTTGTACTTTAGACAACTCACTTCTATATATCATCATCACTTTTGGCTGTGCTGCCTTGTTGCATACGGAGATAATTTGACATGTTGCGTCTCGCACGTGGATATTGATAGCCGAATTCCACGTGAAGGCCTTTGTTCTTGAGAGAGCTGCCAATTGACTACGGTTTCTATAGCTTTCTTCGTTGCCGTCGTGTTCGACATCGACGAACTTCATATTCCCGCGTCCATCTGGTCCATTTGACCGTTTACAATGTTGTGGTCTAAACGCAGGTCCTCATCTCGTCAAGAGACGTATGGTCCCATTTCGTCTAAGCAGCCTGGCCAGCACAACCCCATACCTTCGTCAGTGCCCTCAACCTCGAGCTTCAAACCAATCTCCTCAGGGAAACCTCCTGGGCCTCATACATCACAATCTTCTCTCCCTATGAGTTCAGGCTTCTCAACTCCAGTCAGTTACACACCCTTTAGATCCCTTCTATTATTTACTTCTACTTCTTATTTGGCGATAGAGCACATCCAGCGAATCCCTCGACTATGAGCATAAATTGTATGACTTCTCTGGAAAGTCTGTTAAAATACTTTGCTAACACACTTCATGTAGGGTATCAGACTCCAAACAAACCCGGCCAAATCATCGACCAACTCCTCAGGCAACAGCACAAACCTCGTCTAGTAAACAGCCTTTCCCAGTGCCTGACATAAACTCCAGCGATCTCTATACCTATAACTCCCTGCATTCGTTTTCTTTTGGATCTGCTCAATTGCAGCAACCCCCGCTTCGAACTGTGCACCCTCTTTCGTCGGGGCAAGGAGAGGGGGAAACGGTCGGCGATGATATTCGTTTTGGCTCATCGGATGTTACTCCGCGACCATCTGTTGTTGCATATGAACAACCTGATTCTCAACAAAGTAATTCAACCCAAGCGTCACAAAAGATTCCGTCGCCAGACCCGAGTGGAGTATACTATGCACTACCTGCGATGGAAACAAATGCTAGTTCTCATGCAGGCTCATCGTCAGCTTCCGCCTCTGTCACATCCCTTTCTAGTACGAGTAATGGTTACTCGCGGTCCAATTCGCGTACAAGTCATTTGTCGAGCTCCACCAATCAAACCTCTGCTGAGCAATCCTCGATCACCGACACTGATTCTGATGCTGATGAGGAGCATCGCCATCCGTCGCTCCGAACGATCGATCCAACCACCCGGGGTCCTGATTCTAGTGGAACGGGGAGCAATACTGCTGTTGAATTTAGTTCCGATGAGGATTTTGGTGATTCCGAATACGATTACGACGGCTATGACGAAGAGGGTATGAACATCGAGATTGGTTCTGCTCAGTATGAAGGCAGCGTTGCGACGCACGATTGGGATTTTTATGTTGGTATCAGTAATGGTTCCGGCAGCATCAGGAGCGGACATCCTAATACGGAGAGGAGAGGGAGCAATCCAATAGCCATCCCAGGAGCGCCTCCGACGGATACATCTGCAGTATTTGTTACTGGCAGGAGTAGGGAGGATAGTCTAGCAACACTTCGCCGGCCAAGCCGAAGTTTAGATAACGATTTTCTGAAAATGGGCCTGGCACGATCTACGATTTCAGGACAGCCCAGTGAAATAGTACAGACTTCGCCTGTGTCTGTGCCAGGAAGTGGCAGCGATTGGAAAATTTTGGAAGAGAGAAGCAAAACCAGAGAGCCTACTACGACCATCATGGGAAAGCAGACTTTCGACCTCGCTTCTCATGCCAAAGATAATAGCATTGCCCCGGACATGACTGATGCTGCAGCTGCTCCCATCTTACATGAATTTGACCTTGACTGGGCACAGATGCAGAGGGGAATTACTCGCCTAGACTCCAGCGCAATGGGCGACATTGTTGGTAGTTCTAATCTTCCACGTAGTCCCAATGATCGTCGGCCCTCCGCCGTTACCATCGGTGGCGCAAAGTGGCTATTTTCGTGGTCAAGGGAAACAAGAAGACCCAGTGCTGCAACGGTGTCGAGTTACGGCGGTGATACATTTGGGAAAGCCATTCGTGACTGGGACGGCCCCAGCTATCAGGCGCAGCGAAAGGACTGGAGCTTCAAAAAAGAGAAAGCGGATCCTTCTCATTCCTCTATCTTTTCAGCGGGAGATACGATAACTTCAACCAATAGTACAAAGTCAAAAGCGGCTTCTGGTGGGATCGCATCTCCAAGAGGAAGCATGACCATGGATGCACGCATAGCGAATGACGTCGAATCTGGCGAACAAGAGTTCGAGAAAGACAAGGGTCCTGCATCCACCATGTGGAAAGGAATGCGATCCAATTCTCATGAATTCTGGAGCAATGATAGAGTGGGAAGATTTAGAGTCGACAGGCGCTCCCAGAAAGGTTATTTTAGTTCTGTACCGGGTTTTAAAGTCACTCAACTATTTGATTTTGTAGCTACTGCTGAAAACAAAGGCCCCCAACAACGACTCTTGATCCAACCTGTTAAATATCTTAACAGTGCTGGCATTCATATTGATGGGCCCCCGGTCACAATACACAAACATTCAAAGGCGGCCGCTTTCTCGATCAGTCGTCATTATCGAAGACCGCGTTCACGCAGTGATGTGCATCCTACCGCAGCCCGTACCGTTGAAGAGTCTGGTCTCAACAGTGCTCCTACTCTTCCCGGGTCAAAGCGGGGTTCCAGTATGATTCTTTTGGCTCCACGGCGAGTTCAAGAGGCTTACACGAGTACCAACACTACTCGTAAGCTAGAATCGCATGGGCTGCTAGATGACACCGCTACGGGGTACCCTCAGGATGCAAGAGACAAGGACAGACATAGGCGAAGTCGCGAGAAACAACAGCCCGCAAATAAGGAGAAGAAAGGCAAGGAGAGAGGGAGAATGGATGTGCAAGAGAAAGGTAAAGGGAAAGCAGCTCAGCAGGGGAAGGATGACATCCACGTTCCGAGCGCGATCAGTGCGCTTCCGCAGCTACCTTTGCCACCACCGCCTGCGTCTGCACCTTCAATGCATACCTACCCCCCTGGCTATCCTACCTCCTCGTCGAACACTGCTTTCGATCCCGAGACCGGTCTAATGGAACCTTCGATCTCCAGGAACTCTTCCCGTCATTCGCGTCGCAGACGTCGTGTTCGTGATACTTTGGAACAATATCCCGATGACGAAGATGGCAATGAAAATGGAACACCCTCTAGGACCCCTCATAGCGAAGCGTTCGGAACCATGGATGCTGGACTCATTGAACAACTTCGTCAAGATCACAGTCATACAAGTGACTCTGACAAAAGCAGCCTGTGGAACCGTTTAGTAGGCCGTAGCTCTCACTCTTTGTCAACCACTCCCGCCCAGCTACATACCCCCTTTATCGCGCCCTGGCTTGCCTTGCAGTCCAGAGTTAAACAAGAGAGCCATCAGGTCATCATCAATACTTTGAATGATTCTTTCAAGGATGTTGGTCTACTTCCATCGAATTACAGCACCTCCAGACACTCGGTACCGACTTCTCAGAGACGGAAGAAGATAGCCGCAAGTCACAACAATAATGACCCTTTCAAACAAATTCCCGACGACTCGCTCTACATGCTCCTTCCATTGTGGCCAGGCGACACGGATCCAAGATCTGAGCTCAGTTCAACATCATTCAAGCGACCGATCATACACAATCGGCAGCGGCAATACCTTCTTGTCTACTATAAGCCGCCCCCGGAAGAAGAGAATAAAAAGGGAGACAAGGAAGTGAAAAAACAGACCCGATCGTCTCCAACGTCTTCCCACGATTCCACCACTAAACGAGAAGATCGTGTGTCTGTGCTCCTTACGTCTTTCCACATTACCGCCCGCCTTGTCCCCTATCAAAACTTACAGGGAACTGGCGTGCGTGTTCCCGATGAGGGTTTGACCATCGCTGGTTCGTTGGAAGCTGCATACGCTCGTATGCCCCCGCGCATCAATGTTGATGATAATTATTACGAATATGTACTGGGCATCTGCCATTCTCGTGACGCAGGTATCGAGTTCTATCCCGACGGGCTTGTCAAAATGGGATTGTGCGAACAATCGGACGTTCCTTTACCAGTGTCAGAGGAGGATACGTTTCCGGAGCCTGAGGTCCAGTTGACTCCTCTAGGCCGTGCTGTTTTAGAGATGATATGGTCAGGAGCATTGGCTCTTACCAGCTTTGGTACCAACTGATGCTTATCTTTCATCCATTTGGATTCCAAACCTATACCTATCGATTTATAACCAATCTTGTACATAATGATTTGTTTGCTATCATTGTGGGCATTTTGTACCACCCCATGTTAGGTACAGTATACCGTTAATCAATGGACGTCGCGAGTTGAGAGCTAGGTTTCAGCTGTCTTGCATGACTTTTCTTTTCTTTCTTTTACGGCGATCCGAATGAAGTAAATCGTGGGTACCATCCAACTCATCTGACAGGTCGACGTCGACGCTGGCCCGGTCACCATCGAACATGTCAACTTGAATTTCCTTTTCCTTCTCTTTTTCGACTTTTGCTCGAAGCCTCCTTGTAGACTTTCTTCCTTTGGTTTCTTTGGTCTGAATTTCCGCGGGAGGACGCAAAGATGCTGCATTTAAAGTGATTTGATACTTAGTTCGAGAGGCCGAATATTTGGTTCGGTGTTTGTTAGTGCTCACTCACCATGAATGACCGGATGAAGACCGTAAATTCGATATAAATGGAGGACAGCTTGCTCCTTGTCTTTTGCCTGCGCTAAATCACGTCAACAATTATCTCAGTTAAATAACATTTTGAACATCACCTCTATCATCAAATCTTCCGTGGTGTAGATGTGAGCTCTCGTAAAGCAAAGTCAAATGGCTTGTACTCCTCACCCATGTCATCTGGCAAGTCGTTTGGAAGGAACTGACATCGATCAGCATGTGCCCTTTTCTCCATCAAGGTCACAGCTCCTGGCCTTGGTTCACTGAGATGTTGTTTGGGCCTGATGCCTCTCCGAGCAAAGATGGAATTTGCACGCTGAATGATGAGGCTGGGAGGAATGGTAGAAGGGTTCAGAGCATCATGATGATAATCTTCGTTGTTTATGAGCAGAGGCTGACAGAATTAATTGCAGTTCTTACCAAAAACCAGGGGGATGTCTAGCTCCTCACACAGCGGGAGAAGATCCTCGGCATTATAGCACATCTACAAAGGATATCAGAAGGAACAGCGAGCAATTCAGGCTTTGACATACTTCGTCATTTTCGAGTACAAGCCGGCTCCTGACATTTTCAGGTAAAACGTCTTGGATAGTGGACTTAATCCTGTCGAGGGTTGCAGCCTTATCGTTGTATACGCCACCCCCCTGTGACGCCTCGATTTACAATATAATGACACATTGATGTTACTCACATGCACAATTATGACCCCGTCAGCGTCGACGCCCATTCTATCCAACATTTCACAATGATACTTGAGCTCTCTAACAGATGCCTGCAGTACTTCAAGTCTCGGACTTCCGAGCTGCGTGTATTGTCCCGGGTGCGTCGTTAATCTATGGCCATACTTCTTGGCGAGGCTACCAGCTTGAGAGAGAAGGGTGTGGCAATACTCTAGAGAATAGCCGTACTGCGCATGAGAGGCAAACGGAAACATCTCTGAAGATATCCTGAAAAAGCGGATGTTCTAAAGAATCATGAGAATAGTGAGACATCATTGCCCGGTGGTAGAACTTACATTTTCCTCGTTCCACTGGATGATTGTTAATAAATCCTCCATATTCTTCCTTCCCAATTCCTTTACCCATTCGATTCCATTTTTCTTGAGGCTTTCGAGCCTAAAGCAAAGATTAATTGATTACAAAACTTTCCAGAAGGTTCAAAAACCTGCAGGTTCTGGAACAAAAAACGGAATCGCTAGCAGGTCTTTTGTTGCGCAGTACGGTATTTAAGCATGCATAACCTGTGCAGGTCATAAAAAAGGGCATAAAAGTGATAATGGGACCAATAGTCACCCAGACGTCCTTTAAAAGCCGTCGTCTTGACCTGTACATCGGGTATGACGTATACTGGTTCAGGTTTTGGTTTTTTTTTCTTCCTCGGCGGCAATGCAACACTCGCAGCAGTTCCTTCTTCAACTTCACTCATTTCTAGGTTTTGCTTAGAATGCGAACCCTTGTTTTTGGCTTGATCGATGGATAAAATCGCGTGCTTCTGAAAATTAGGGGTGTTTGAAAGTGCCATTTCCTCAGTAGCGCCACAGTCTGATTCGCAAGAGGCAGTTACGAGGGCCAGGCGAGCGCTGCGACGAGTTGGAGGCATTCTGAGCAAAAAATGCGAAATATTGAAGAATTTTACTCTTGATCTAGGAAGGAGATGAGTGCAGGAAGAAAACATTCAGATGAAGAGCTCCGCTGTGACGATATCTGATGACTGGACATCCGACAAAGTGGCACAAACATTGTTGACGATTTACTTACGATTTACACAGAAAAAAAAGAAGCTTTGAATCCTCTTCGTTGAATGAATATTATCCTGTTCGGTTTCTAAGACCAGCCCCCCGCGCCACTTGTACGTGGAGAGAAGAAACGAAGTCAAAGTTTGATCATTGATGTGATCGATATCACACCGCTCAAGGCTCCTGCTGACTAAGCTCATTGAACTGCAACCATGAGTTGGTCAGGGTGAGTACCCAACTGGCTGCCCAACTCCTACTTTCTTGACCCATATATACAGTTTCAAGAAAACAGTCAATAGAGCGGGTACAACGGTATGCATCTTTTGATCTCCTCACCAGGACCAGCTTACAGTCAGATCAGCTCCTTCAAAAGACAGGTCAGATCGAGAGGACCGTTGATCGTGAGTTCACCGAAGAAGAGGCTAAATACAGGACGTAAGAGACTTTTATATATATATATCTGTGGATTGCTGTGTCAAGCTATCTCGTAGGTTTGAGAAGGAATGCCAGGCTTTACAGAAGGATAGCAAGGCGTACTGGGATGCTATGCGAGGTACGTCTCATCCTTATCATTCCCCTTTCTTCACAGTCGAATCATTGTTTGATAGCCATGACCACGGCTCAGAGCCGCATTGCTGAAACTTTGGAGGTGTTCTACGGTGCTGCCGATCGCTCGTCTGAAGGTGCCATGGCTGGTCATGCGTACAAGCGTTCCGTAGACGACATGGATTCAGGATTCAGCAGGGAGCTTGTATGTTGTTCCTGAAGTCTATCGTTTCCATGACTTATACTTCTCAGGACGTTCCGTACAGGACAGCTATCTCTGAGCCCCTTGGCAAGATGTGTGCTTACTTCCCCGTTGTCAATGAACATATCTCGAAACGGAACAAGAAGGTTTTAAGGGGTCATTTATTCCTCAAAACTATCGTTTAATATAAGTGCCACAGATGCTGGACTATGATTCGGCTCGCAGCAAGCTGCGCAAATTGATAGATAAACCTCCTGAAGACCCTACGAAGTTACCTAGGGTAAGCATTATAACCTCCATCGTTATATAACCGACTTCTAATGCAACATACCAGGCTCAGCAGGAGCACGACGAGAGCAAGGAGGTTTTTGATATTCTGAATGATCAACTCATTGCAGAGTTGCCCCAGCTTCTGGATCTGCGGGTTCCCTATTTCGATCCTAGCTTTGAGGCCATGATTCGTATGCAAGCAAAGTTTGCTGAAGAGGGTTACGAGAAACTCAGTGGTGTGCAGAGGTATTGATTTACTTTCTGCATAAATTTCAAACTGAATATGGATGGCGTTAGATACTTCAGCGATAATGTCCGCGATGATTATGCCGCGGGGCAACTCGATGCTCAAGTGAGACAACTTCATCTTTTTAATTCTGAGGTACAGCTAATGACATCTATGGCTAGGTGGAGGGGGTTCTACAAGAGATGAGAGAACTCTCCATCTGCGGTGGTAATTAAGCTAAGAACCATACAGTGTTTTGTTACTTTGCATTTGATGTAAGATTGGACAATTACAAGGGGTTTAGAAGATTGATCGTTGTTCATGAATGCTTGGAATACGAATTTCTTCGCAATCAGCACGTTCATTTTACAAGGACGGATCGGAAGTCACCTTCGAGTATAAAATACATAGCTCACTCAGGCTGGAGACGATTCATTAGCGTTAGGGGCTTGTTTGACGACGACGAAATACGGTCTTCGAGATTCAGAGGCCGATTTCCTTGGCGGTCACGACCACGCGAAGGAGCTCGAGTATTGGCGTGGCCCCGAGCGTAGAATTCCTGGTGGTCACGGTGGTCAGATGCGTAATCATCGGTTGGTCTAACGCGGTGGTTATGGTTCTGTCTGTCATGTTTTGAATCGGTGAACGTCGCGTGGCTTTGGATATCTTCCATCCGTGCTTGAAGAGGGGAGCGATCAGGAGAATGGAACGACCATGCATGTTCAAGTCCAGGTCGCTGGGACGTGTCGAAAGGGTCTACTGATTGCACCAGGGTCTGAAAAGGTTGAGGGTCTAATGGAACGGGCCACCATCGAGTTGAGACGTCCGGAGATCTGGTTCTGATCAAAGCATCTGTCGGCCTCTGTCGCCGGGCGGGAGGTTCCTGTTCCCCTGCATTTTCGTGATGACGTCTTTTTCCTAGGACAGGAGAATACGGCGATGGGGACAGCGGTGCCGAAAGTGACGGAGACCTCCGAGAATAGCCTCGGTCAGGAGGCGGAGGAGAGTAATGGTCATTGTTTCGGCGGGGACGTCTTGATCGTTGAGGAGGTCGCAGATGAGAACGAGAAGGGTCTCTCATCCGGAAATTCTCGGGATCCCGGTCGTCATCGATGGGGCGATCCCAACCGCCATCGAGGTGGATTGCAGGTGAAATTTGAGAGCCATCGTCGAACAGATGTGAGACCCCACCACTCGTACTGGACGTACGTGTGTCAATAGCTGTGGCAGAGACCATGGTATTTGAGGAGGTCCGGGGAGAAAAGATCACACCATCACGATGAGGGTTTGGAGGGGAAACAGTAGCTTTCGTAATAAGGGCAGCAGATGATTTGGATGGAGGAGGGTTAACAACCACGGACTTCTTGTGTGTCTCGAGCAGGCTTGTCGAGGTCTGACTCCTTTGCTTCGCAACTTCCTTTTTCCCAAGCGGATTCATAGCAGTTGCAGTGACGGGCTTTTCTGGCAATGAAGATGGCAAAGATGGAAGGGTATTCGCAGATTGTGATAGCTTAGGTTTCTGTCCGACCATTTGCAGGATTAGTGGTGATGGAATTGGAGATTCTTTCTTCACCACCACATGCGATTTTTTATCTGCGGCCGACTGGTGTCCATGAAACACAGGAACCGGACTGATATTATATGAAAGAGGAGTACTCTTAGCTAAGTCGCTCGGAATGAATGGTAGACTGTGAGGATAGGATCCAGAGAAAGTTGACGAGAGGGGGGGAACGATGACACTGTCGAAATCATCACCCCGCCGATGACGATTGTCGTGGATGTCAAGAGCTTGATTCGGGACACTGGTAGGCGCTGAGATGCCAGGGATGATCATATTTTCATTGCCGTCTTGTGCATGTCCGCCGGTCGGCTGTGCAAGAGTGTCGACATTTGTTAAACGTGTAATGAGTGTAGAGGGATGAGCCTCTATAGATGAGGCTAGTATAGGTGGTGGGATGTCAAGAGTTCCGAGTTTGGCGCCACCGGTCAGTGATTTTGGTCGCTTCCTTATTCTCTTCGCCGCCTTACCACTGACTGCGTTAACGGGTTCATTTGCTGGAGGGTCAAGATCGGTATTTGCTGCGGAAGCCAATGGGATTGGAGGATCCGTGGAAGTTTCTGTGACCTGCTCCTGCTCTTTTTTACGAGCTCTTTCAGCGTTGATCCTAGCAGCTGTTTCCGCAGTGGCGCGCTGTTTCTGTAGCATCACTTCTTGTCGCCGTCGTTGTTGTGCGGCGAGAAGTTCTCGCTCCCTATTTGTGGCTTCCTCCTCCGCTTCCTTCCTCAAAACATCGTTCCGCTCTTCTTCCTTTTTTTTCTTCAGGGCCATGACTTCACTTCGTTTCCGTTCTTCAAGTAAACGGAGCTCCTCGTCCCTCCTTTGTTCGCTTATGCTCTCCTGCTTATCCACGCGTTTAGCCACCGTGACGCGATCTGAGCCTTTAGAAGGACTACGTTTCGCCACTTTGCCTTGTCCCGGCATACCGGGGAGGATAGAGGGACTAGCGACGCCTGATAGTTCGCCTGTTATAACGCGCTCCTGTTGAACAATGATCTGAGATCCGGCTGCGTCTGAGTTCTTCTTGAGCGATGGAGGCAAAGGACGTTGCGCGTTGTATTGTGAAGCCGCGTCAGTGGAGATACGCTCATCTTGATTCTGGATTTGACATCGATTAATCTGATTTAATGGTTTCACCCTTTCAGTTGTTTTGACATAGAATTGGTGCTGGTCGTGGGAGGAGAAATCACCGTCAAGCTCAATTGGCAAGGGCGGGTGACTTTGTTGTTCCTTGGTTTTCGCGGTTTCAACTTGACTGGGGCTTGGACGATTCGAATTTTGAGGCGCAAACGCGGAAGGAGTACCAGTCACGTTCGTTACCGCTTGGGATTTCTCGACGACGCAGTTGGCCACTTGTGTGGCTATCGCGTCGATGTCAAAAGGTCCAGAAGCCGGAATGGTGGAAAGAATTGCTTGGACCTTGTCTTTGGCCACAACAACCTGAACTCGTTGTGCTGCATCCTCACTTTCCTTCTCCGATAGCCACTGTCCCAGCATGTGGAGGTCGTCTTGTAACTGAAGATGATGGATTGACCGTTCTGTTCCTCCACCTCCATTGAGGCCCGTTCGAGCTGATTGGAGTTTTCGGAGAGAAATGAGGGCATCATTCCAAGATTTTTTAGCGTTTTCACAAGCATTGAGACACTCCTGAGCAGCAGCGCCAGACTCTTGGGCTGTGGCTATAGATTGCTGAGCAAGAAGGTGTGAACGATGACCAGCGGCGTAAGCATTGACGAAGCTCGAATTTGCAGTTTGAACGTGATGAAGAACGTCGTCAACGTCAAAAGGATGTAGATTGGAGAGACGGTTAAAGCAATTAATGAGTTGGTGGTGGTGGTTATCCATATACAAAGTAGCGGAGATTGAAAAGTATAATCATTCAGTCTGTCATGCCTTCCTCATGTCTTCCTTTATCAACTTCCTCACCGCTCTCTTGTCTCGTCTTTTAAAGGCTCTGGGCATAGTACACTCCATACCTAAAGCTTCACAAGTTCTCGTTGATTACTATGATCCAAAGGCTCACGGGGGCGCCTTCCTTAACAGATCTGGCAGCGGCGGTGAACCTCTTAATGTAGGTACTATCACTACCACAAAGTACCTTGGATGTTCTACATTAGTCCATACAAAAGGTCATAATATCTGCTCGAAGCACTCCCGAGGTCTTGACTCAGCCTGGCTTCCTCAATTTTGCCCGCTCTGCTGGGATGTATGAGATTTCGCATCCTTAAAAAGTAAATCTTTTCTTTACCACCAAAATCATCTGCATAGGTCCAATGAATGTCTGAAACTCCATATGGGCGTCCCTCAGCCAGCTAACCTTGGAGACGGTAAAGGTTGGGTTGGTGAGCGTGTATGGTCTTTTCCTCTTCTCATAACAATATCCATACTTCACTTATCAATCCTTTATTTAATTTTTTAAAGGAGGTTCTTCGCCAACACTATCAGCTTCCATTCATTGGCACATGTATCGAGTCTTTGGTCGGAGGCAATCATATGAGGCACGTAGAATAATCTGGATTGTTTTTCAACTACTCTTACCATTGAAATATAGAGTCTACCCACAGGATGGCCCTGATGCAAACAGTGGCGCACTATTCTTGGCGTTTGTAGTTTTTTTGTTTTCTTTCCGCGAGACTTACTAACGGATCGGCTTGCGTGCAGCGTCTCTCAAGAAGAGGTACCGTTACGTTCCATCCCGACTGCTTCAGCATAAGTATATGAAGCCTTCCAGGATCTTGCTGAGCACCATAACATCGTTCTAGACGGATATAACATTGGAAGGCAAGCAGACCTCTCAAACTCTTCAAGTAGAATATTTTCAAAATGTACTTTGACTTCAGAGATAAGTTTGTCAAGGCAGCGGTTGGGAGCACCAGCTATTGCGGCATCACCTACGAAACCTCTGTGCGGGATCTTCATGGGTTCCTCGCTCCTGGTGCTCAGGGCGTTAACCATGGTAGCGAGTAGCATGTTTTCATTGCAATTTCACTGTTCACTCTTTCTTCAAGATATCTCACAAGACGGGGTTGTCAAGTTATTGACCGTAACGATCAAAGACAGGATTCTTCTTTAAGGCCACCCATGGTGATATCTTACATCTGTACTGCACTACAAATTTTGGAGGAGAATGGTGTACACATCATCTATTCATGACCCATTCAGTTCATAGATCATTAAAATGTAAAGGGTGACGACTGAAAGAGCTGATATCATTGCACGTAACCGAGGCTTTAGTGGCCAGGTGTCCTAGGATTACTACTTACAAGCGAGGCCATGAAAAAGGGCTTCCATGTAGGAGTACAGAACGGCATGATTCATGCCCTCGCCATTCCCGACGGCCAGGTGTACAGCATATGAAGGCCAGACAACAGATATTCAAGGCTTAAATCACGCATATGTATCTGCTCAAGCCGCCAAGGTCATTAACCCGATGCACATCCCCATAAAGATATGATAAGTACGCACCAGAGATATCATGGCAAGGGATAAAGCAAGGTAGTCAGTCTACATGTGGCTCGAAAGCGTATATCAGAATGGTGGTGTCATTTGTGAGGCGTTGTACAAGGTGACTCCATTCACGTAGGCCTCCCTAAGATGGTGGGATACAGGATTGACAGCAGATCGAAGAGCTGAAAGGACAGCGCTCGCTGTCATCTGTAGGCTCCATACACTGACAGTGCGCATGCGTTGCCTGTTCCTCGCAGCTTGGGAGACATGATATGCCAGGGCTTCGTAACTCTGCAAAAATGTCAACTGCTGACGAAAGTCACAATAAATCCATAAAGAGCCCACCTTGAGAGAGATAGCGTCCATCATACCAGCTAAGTAAAGTCAGTGGCGCCATTGCATTTGATCAGGAGGTAGCGCTTACTTTCCCACATCTGGAAACTATGCCGTTAGAAACTTATCACTAAAGACCAGCTTCAGGACCTACGTTCCACGATCCGTCAAAATCGCGTAAATCGATGACGACTCGACAATGAATTGGGACTAGTGTCCGATTGGCACTATCAATAACGTCAGAGGACGTCGTAGGTATATTAGGAGGAAGTGCTTACTTCATGAATGCAACAATCGGGCGAATCAAAGCATTATTGACATACGACAACTCTGTCGTAAACAGGGGTACCGCGGCCTTCAGGTCACGGAACCGCAGATCAATGTCCACTATCACTTTCAATTTGTCCTGGTGATCATCCACTTGTTCCGCACCTTGTGGAGCGGACAAAGCGGGTTTAGCAAGCTCACGTTGACCTGGGATACGTTCAAGCTCAGGGTTGGAGATGGATGTGGAAATAGCGTCAGCTATTTCGCCGAGGATAGCATTCAAGGGAAGGTCGTCATGAGGATCGCGGGGAAACTTTATGTCCATAACAGCATCGACTTTACCGGAAGTAATCCAAGAGATCGGCCCTCCCTCGGTTGCAGAACCTTGCAAATGATCAACATTCACACCGTCTATTCGACAACGAGACTACCAAAAGGTTAGCAGGGTCCTTGAATGGATCTTGTATAGCAGAATATACCATTCGTGCCCATTCACCATCCTTCAGATCCATTTCAGTGGTCCTACCGATGCTTTGTGGTTTGTGGAGACTGAATAGACAGTTGTCGAACTGTCCAACGATGTTTTCTGCGCAGAGGAAGTCGTAAAACAACCAGCGCTTCCGAAATTGATGAAAGTCTGCACGGAAAATAGACGCGGTGTAGGGGCGAAATCCGCCAGGCTGGTAAACCGTAATAAGGAGGTCTTCTAATTGGAGAGAGTCAAGCTCAAAATCTCCTGGTTGTGACTGATGTCGAAAGAGTGCAGGATCAAGAGGGTTTTCTGGGTCCCAAATTACCCCTTGACGGTCTTGGGATCATCGTCAGCTATTCAGTCGCGTGTAAGACGTGTACACATACCTAAAACTCCGCGAACACCCTTGACCACAGCGTCTTTAACAAGCCCTTTACCATCCAACCACCTCCACAGCGAAAGCGTCACATCCACGGAATCGATATTCAGGTCGAACATCGACATGTTCCACTCTTCATCTGGTGAGGGTTGGTTGTCGTCATCTTCCTCGTCCTCATAGTGGTGGTATGCAGGATAGTTACTGACATCATATCCCATAGTGGGGTGATAGTCAATGCGTTTGTGTGCTTGTCGAATTTTGAAATTTGCAGGTCGGCGAGAAACATAAACGTTCTTGAAGGAGATGCGAGAATCTTTCCATTTCGGAACAATAGCTGATTCGAAGATGATTGTAATGCCCGTTTCAGAGGTGAGATAATCGCTGATTGCATGAGCAACATAGTCTTATCTTTCTTAGTAAGTTTAATTTCAGACAGAGGAAACTTACTTTGAAGGCGTAAGCTGTTGAGAATCGCGAATATTACTGAAAAGAAGGTGGTACTGCATATAACGGTGTTAGAATGATACAGCGTACAACAGAACACAACTCACGTCCCAATTAGAATCCAAAGGCCTTGACTGAACAAAAACCAGGTGAAAAATGCGGACATATCATCCGCGTTGAATTTTCTAAATGACTTAATGGTAAACCATTTGAAACGAATGCCCAGGCGCTGCCAGAAACCTGTTGCTACATTGAGGAGATCGTCTCTGGTTGGCGCATGTGGGTGTGGAACAGATGATGCCAAACGTCGAAAGAATCGTGAGTAATTTTCGAGATGATGATGCGATGGAGCTGCATTTTGTGTGACCGTTTGTTCCTCATCTTTTCCTGGCGCACCGTGTTTTTTCTTCGAATCTATTGTGGCATTACCAGTGGCAAAGGTGGCGTGAAATTGGCGCGAGTCGTAGCGGGGGAATGACGTCCGTCGCGCGTAGTAGTGAAAATTTGATGGGGGCTGCTGGCGGAAAAAGGAACGGATGATGGTATAGCGCTCAACGACGGCGGGTGTCGTCCTTGAATGTCGGAAGACACAACGAGCAGCGATGAGGACCGACGCCATGGAAGACGCGAAGAAAGCCTGGGTGTCAACAAGTACAAATATCTGGTCGACGTCACTCACTTTTGAGGCATCTCTGAGATGAATGTGAATGACGGTCGAGAGGAAGTCGACTCACTTCTAATTTTATGCAGTGGATCATTTGGATGTGCTAGATAAGGTATCGGGCACTAAGTACTTCAACGCCAAGAAATAGCGTATATTATTTATTCAACTTGTCTGTAGAACACCGAGCAACAGAAGAAAAAAGAAAAGTATGTATAATGTACAAACATAGAAGGCACTAGCTAAGATCGACTGCCCAAATAATCCCATGACTCGATGAACATTCCGGCCTAGCGTTCTTCGAGATTGTTCAAGAGTCGAAGGATATTCAGGACTGCAAACAACGTTACAACTGAAACGCATCTTAGAGAGGAAAATGGACATACACAAGTTCACGAAACTTGATCGACAGCTTAATCAATAGCTGGGGGACACATGAAGAATGGGTACTCACTCAAGGTACAAGGAGATGGCACCCATGATAAATTCGTCCGGAGAGAGTTTCGCGTTGATGATATAGGTATCGTATACAATGTATCCGCTAAACAGCAGACAACCACCGCTGGCATATATCAAGTCCATGGTCTTTCCAAATGGAATAAAGATGCCAACGAGACCAGTCATAACTAAGAAATATACATCAGCGTCAAAGCCGACTTTTTTTCAGAAAGACGCATGACATACCCAGGGCAATTAGACCTCCGAAAAGGAACGGTCCCATTCCGGAGAAGTCATACTACACCTGAATCAGTGAAAGAAGATGTATCGAATCCGCAACAAACCTTAGATTGCAAGGTGAAGAGGGTAAGACCAATGAATACGCCAAGCGTAATTAGCCTGATGATGGAGTGTGTCAATATGCAATTAACATGGTGCAAAATAGATATTCAACGTACAAAGCCTGCATAACAATCGAAGTATCATAGAATGCGACCACGACACCCAGTGTGAATGCCTCCATAAGAGTGAACGTGCTCAAGAGAATGAAGTTGAGCGGATGGTTGTGGCGCTTCCAGTAGAGGAGTCCAAGATTGATAAGGGTTCCAAAGAGGGGAACATAGAAACTCCAGGTACTAAGATGATTGATTAAACGGAGGCCTTGAGATATATTCAGAGAGATTCACTGTGTTTGTACCCAAAACAAGGCTTCTGGAGACTGCGAGATGCCTCCACCGACAAGGACTGTGGCAAACTGGGAGAAATGGTAAGGATTGGATCGACCAGGGTGTAGGAAAAAAATACAATTTGGCAGACTTGGAGAGAACATAGAGTGTGTAAGGATTTATGTGTGACAACTGAAAAGCGAACTCACGTAAAATGGTGTAGACCTTGCGGACAAACGCCCTCCTGATCTCTGGGGAACTGTCCGATACAGTCGTTCCATACTTAAGAGAACGAAGAGTTAACCAAGCATTCTAGATAACGAAATTTCTCTTACTTTAAAATCATCAGGCAGGTCGCCCTGGGGTTGATCATAATAGCCTCCAGCGCCTGACGTGCTGGAACCACCAAGTAAAGGCTCCTGAGTTTCGTGGTTGGAGAATAAGTTACTAGTAGGCTTGGGAGCGGAGGTCCCGTAGGATGGAGGGGGGACAGGGTATTGCTGATTGCTCATCTCGTCGTCGTCGTCAATATGAACCAGTTGACTTTGCACAGCAGCAATTATCAGTCATCCTCGGCAACTTCCGGACCGCCGCCGTACTACTGATCAGGTTCGTCGCTTCACAGAAATATTTTCTGAATTATTCCTGCGACGTTATCTCGAACAGCATTGTCCCAGATTAATGCCTTCTACATAACCTCGAGCTCTTGATATCATGAATCTAGTGGAAATCCTACAGACCATCATCAACTGCTCACTCTAATCCACGCTTGGCCCTCGAATTAATATGTACGGTTTGTGAGACCAAGGCTTATCACTATCCGGACTCGTAGGGCGGAAGTCCCCACTCTTCGGGGTCAAACTCCTCTAATGACTTTAGAATTTGGTCTGCTCTTTCCTGACAGGAGTAATCCACATCAAGCAGATTAGCATCTGGCACCCAAATGACTTGACAATTTTTAGACCCAAAGATTGGCCAACCGAAGGTAGTGGGACATACCCGACATTCCAGCTCGTTTTCCTGCCTGTAATCCAGGCACGCCATCCTCAAAAACAAGCCCTTTGGCACGCTCGACTATGTGATGGGGTTCAAATTGATTGGCATAGCCAACATTTCTCGTCAGCAATTCCCTGGCAGCCGCTAAAAAGATGTCGGGAGCTGGTTTGCCTCTCATTTGATACTGAGAATCGTCACCACAGACAATCAAGCCATTAAAGCAATCAAAAACTTCGTTAAGATGATTTGTTTTAAGTTCAAAGTTTCGGCGTTTTGAACCTGTGGCGACTGCGATAGGAATGTTGTGTGCTTTCAAATGGAGGACAAGTTTGCGAACACCAGGCAATAAAGGGACAGTAGGCCAGATCGCGTCCTGAAGAGTGTTCCGTTGCAAAAGGTATGACTCGAGAGTTAGGGGTATATCGGGAAAAAAGGAGAGCAAATGCTGAGCGGCAGGGACCTCAGCTAAGGTTGATCAGATAAATTTTACGACAATAGATGTACTCAATGCTCACGTTTGCCCATGCAACCCGCTTTTATGTCCCAAGTCATTTCTTTACCATATTGAGCCAGTATCTGGTCTGACAGTGATTATGCGGTAGTTGTAAGTTATTGGAATGCAAACTTACTGGTCACATCGGTGTAGACCTTTTCAGAGTCAATCATGAGGCCTGAGAAAGATTATTGAGCAATAATGTGAGACCAGATGGCCGTTATTGTACCATCCATGTCAAAGAGGACGTATTCGATCTTCGGGCGATTGACCATAGTTGGAGTGGGGTAAGTGTCAAGAATAGAACTCAGTGAGAAGTAAAACCGGATGTGACACGTCCTTTCTTTCAGATACCCATGTCCACACCAACCACCGCCTCCAGGGTCCCCGTTCGCCGCCGCCGTCTCATTATCATTGTCGCCACTTTAGTCTCGCTCTTGTTTATTTACTCCGTTCTACCCCCTTCGTTGCGAGATGCTGGTCTTGATTGGTCGCGCGCCAACTTATACCCCACCAAAGCTGACTCTGAAGCACTCAAAGTCGACGAGATTTATGGCCTCCTGTATATGGTTACTGAGAATGAAGAGCATGTCCTAACCGATTTGCCTGAGAGCGATTTCTCTGCGCCGCTCAACATGACCGTCTATACTGGAAGGGAAGAGATCAACTGGCCCAAAATGGTGAAGAGATTGGATAAAAAGTATCCACTTGTTGTCTTTAGCAAGGTTCGTCGTACCTGCTGCGGTCTACGTGATTTCGGCTTCTAACGAAAAAAAAAACCAGTCTTATTGCCCGTAGGTGTCATTCATCCCACATCATATCTGTGAATATTCACAGTTCGTAGTTATTCACGACGAGCCAAGAAGCTTTTGGAGTCTTATAGGATACGACCTGCACCGAAAGTTATTGAAGTCGACTTGCGACGTGGGTCTTTTCACCAGTCTCGTACACCCTCAATATTCTAAACCTGCATCTGTTGGAATAGCGGACGGACACATCATCAAGTCAATCCTTAGCCGTCTTACACAGCATCAGACGTTCCCAAATATAATTCTCAGGGGAAGGACGATCGGTGGTTCTGACGATCTGCAGTTTTTGCATGAACACAGGTCGTTGGCAAAGGTTCTTGAACAAGCTGGTGCTATTGTGCGGGAGACGGCGCCAAGTAGTCGTTGACGTGCCACCGATATCGTTTTGTAGTTGATCAAAGTTGTATTGTATAGAGAGTAGCAAACGTCCGAGGTCTCCTAAACAAGTAGATCACACTAGAAGAGTAATCTGAGCGACACCATAAAGTTTTCATCTGAACAACGTACTCGGGTAGAATATGCGAACATGTTAGGCACAGGACAAATGTTGGATGTTGGGGCTCGGACTGGAATGACTCCAAACCATTCGAGGACTTGTACTTCTTGCAACTTGATGTCGTGTGGAACCCCCGCAGCTTTAATGGCTTCAAAATTCTGACTGTGCACAGACCGTGTCCATCCAGGGAGAGGGTTGTTGTAATGGGATGATACTGGAGTCATCGATAGGTCGAAAACATTGGTCCATTGCTTGATTCCCTCTTCGAAGTTGTTATAGTCAATAACCTCGTCCCTACAAGACCCTTTTGAGTGTCGGATGACATAAATTCAGAATGTGGAACAATTACTCAGTTCCGTGCCAGAGTTGCATTCTAGGTCGGGGGCCGTTATATCCTGGATACCCATTTCGAACAAGATCTCCCTACAAAAATCTTAGCAACCCACTGTGAAAACAGTGCCGGTGAACGATTCACTTACCCATTGTTGAGCGGACTTGTTTATCGTACCCGTTGCGCATGCGCTGTTCCATAGAGTCGGACCTGCGAAGCAGCCGTATGGTACACCAGCATAGGCAGATCCCGCCTTGAAAAGGTCGGGATAAGCCCCAGCGAGGACATTTGTCATCATGGCACCAGAAGAAAGTCCGGTAACGAAAACGCGATCTGGGTCGACGCTGTAGTTGGCAATTGCATAACGAATCATAGATGCAATGCCCAGAGAATCGCCTCCAGCATCATGGGTGAGAGTCGCGTTTGTATAAACATCCCAACATCCACCGATATCAGGGGCCTCAGGGTATATAACAAGATATCCATAACGATCGGCGAGGTTTGCATATTCTGTTCCCTTGAAAAAAGCTTCGGCTGTACCGGTACAATAATGTATTGCCACGACCAGAGTTGGTTTTTTGGGAACAACTGAAGGCCGATAGAGAAACATTTGAACGTCCGTTGGGTTAGGCCCGAAGTTTTCGACTTTTTGGTAAGTGCCAGAAGTTGCATTTACCATTGCTATAGCGCCAATGGCAAAAATCCATTTCGAAAATAGGGAAATGAACATAGAGGATTGGGATGAGCAAGCAGGTTGTGGTTCATTTTGTGATTTATATCGATTGTTCCTCAAGTTTCGGCTAAATTTGTGATAGATGCCTACATACTTGAAACAATTTGCCAGTACTTACACTAAGGCCTAGGATCTTTATTAGTACTACTTATCATTCTGTGTGCGATGGGATACTGATTCACGATCACTTGAATTTTACTTCTGAACAGAAGAGAACTTAGAGAAGGGTTTCCACACATTTCAACGCTAACTTGTATCTGACATAGCGTTGGTCACTTTCACAAGCACTAAAATCTCTTGAGTGGACAGGATTACAACCAAGGAAGGAGTGAAAGCGTACCTGAGAATAGTACGCGTTATTATACTGGCAGGTGTATGGTGACGCACAAACGGTAGGCCCTGTCCACCCAATACTGCAGATGACATAAAAAAACAATGCAATGGCCATTCTAATAGCGACACGCACCCGGCACATTGACCCCAGTGTGTTTGTTGTGCTCCAGAGGCCGTAGTCGTCGAGGTCGAGGTTGAAGTTGTCGAGGTGGTCGAAGAATGAGTGGATGTAGTACTAGCTCCACCTGTGCTGCCAGTTATACCAAACCAGGCAAGAACGTCCTTTTCTTGGGTCGGTATATTGTGGTCAACACCAGCCGCACTGATGGCTTGGAAATTGGGACCATAAATTGACCGAGTCCAATTGGCAAGCGGATCGTTCGTAGTAGTTGATATTGGGGTAGTGGTATAACCAAAAATATTGGTCCATTGCTTGATCCCCTCAGCGAAATTGGCATAATTTAAGGTTGTATCCCTGTGAAAACTCATCTGTTGGTCCAAGCAACTTGCAAGAGAAAAAAAAAATAAGACTGACAGTGTGCCTTGCCAGATCTGCATCTTGGGGCGCGAACCCGTGTATCCTGGGTATCCGCTGCGTACCAAATCACCCTGAACAGGCAAATTTCAATCGAGAACGTCCATGTTCATAGGCTGGAACTCACTTACCCATTGTTGAGGGGTTTTAGAGACAGTTCCAGTGGCGCACGCAGAATTCCACATATCGGGGCCAGCGAAACAACCATAAGGAACTCCGGCAAAAGCCGATCCGGCTTTGAAGAGGTCTGGATACGCTCCAGCAAGCACGTTGGTCATCATAGCTCCGGACGAAGTGCCAGTCGCAAAGACACGGTTCGGGTCCACATTCCAATTGGCAATTGCATAGCGAACTGCCGAGGCTATTCCTAATGAATCTCCACCTGCATTATGAGTGAGAGTCGCGTTGGTGTGGACGTCCCAACAGCCTCCACTATCTGGGGCATTGGGGTAAATGACGAGGTACCCATATTGATCTGCAAGTGTGGCGTATTGTGTCCCGGAGAAGTATGCCTGAGCAGTTCCCGTACAATAGTGCATGGCAACAATGAGAGCAGGAGATGATGCCGTGTTGGCAGGACGATAGAGATAAATGCCAACATTGGTTGGATTTGAGCCAAAATTTGTGACCTGTTGCAGCTGACCAGCGGCAGCAATGGTGCGCAGTACCGCGAAAGCAGCCAATGCCACAGATGTTAAGAGAGCGCGGAGGAACATGGTCCTTGTGGAATGGCGTTCAAAAAACCGAGGAGGTCTTTTTATATGTGTTCCATTCGTTTGTCGGAATATTTCGATGAAAAATCGGGGAATGAATAGTGGGGAAAGAAACTCCAAAGGTAGGAACAAATTTCGTCGGTGTCTTATCGGAGAGTGAGATCGAGAAGAACTGACAAAAAGACTTTGTCAAATGATATTCTTGAGTAAATATGGTAGTCTTGGCATCGAGGTGCATGACCCAGTTTAGCCTTATTTTTCCTTGGAGCAGTGCATGTCTAGAGGAGTAGTGCCGTCGATTAAGCGTCTAATCATGAGGTGCCAAGCTGAGCGTTGAGGGTCTTGGCCAGCTGACGGGTACATGGAGATGATGAAGATCGTTAAGCGAAGCGCAAAATCTAATATGAGTCTATACGCAGCATGGTTGAACGGCGTTGTCAGGCCGTGACGCGGACGGACATAAGCAGAGACCATTCATATCGCGTTTGAGTGTCTGCGCTATAGACCACGTCCATCATGGTCAACTCAAGGTCAACTGGCGATGGCAATGGCGATACGCAAAACGAATTCTCACGTGCACCATCGTTACTCGTGTCATCGTGAACAGCTGCGTTCTTGAATCAGAATCTCAGGTTTTTCACAGCTAACCATGATTCTCCGGCCTGCCTGGCTCGTAATCTGCTGCTCTGCACTTCTGGTCATCGTCTTCTTGTTTTTCACCACCAATTTCCTCACAACAGCTGATCACAATGTCGGCCTTTCATGCAACATGCTCTCCCTCATCAATACAACCAACGACCTCTCAGTAGAGGCGGAAATATGGGAAACGTCCAAGTACGTTAGAACAGCACCCAAAGCACGCTTCCAAGGTCAGAACCTTTGTCCCTTCCACCTGGCATCTCAATTTGTTCATCACTCTTCAAGACAATCTTCTGAAGGACGCGTTTTATATCACCTCTTGGGCAAATGCGGGCTTTAGTAAGTTCTCATCATAACAACATTGTACCAATGCTTATTTTACTGCCAGCAAATCAATTTATGAGCTATGTATGTCCCTCCTTTCTTCTCGGCTTCATCCTGTCATGCCGACTGTCTATCAGGTCAACATGATTTATCTTGGCACTATCTCGGAGCGTATACCTATCGTTCCCCCGTTCTTTCCTGATGAACACATAGGTATGTCTCGTCTCTACCTGATCCTCACAACTATCATTAATGGAATATTTGCAGCGGCCTCTGCAGGCCCACTGCCGTTCGGCGAGATCTTTGACCTTAAAGGCCTTCGACAGAGCTTGCGAAAACCTGTTCTTGAATGGTTGGACGTCAAAGCCTTACCCGAACGTTTATCCGTGGAAGCACCCTCTTCGATTGAGCAAATCGGATGCTGGTCCATTCGCCCACCCAACGAGAAAAATCCTATTCAAGCTTACAATCTGCTGCACCATCTTGGTCTAGACGTCTCCTATACTCGATTACCAGCGCACATCCGACAGGATCCAAATCTCGCTGCCAATGCTCATATAGCGTTGATGCCGCTGGCGGAGAAAATTTATCCTTTCAGTCCTCTTACCCACGCCGGAGACGAGATACTCATGGCAGAATCACCTAATGGTGCCAAGTTATCACCAGAGAATCACTTGTCATGCTTTGATTTCATGTATTTTGCTTCCGTCGGCACACAACCATATGAGTGGAAGAGTCCTTGGGCACCAGCTTGGAGACTCATCGGACAGCACCTCAGGTTCACCGATTCTATCCTTGCACTCGGAAAGGGATATGTGCGGAGAGCTTTACAAGTGACATCTGCTGAGATTCCACCCGTAAGTCCATTATGAATTATCTCCCTACTCCCTTTAATCATTCATTTCACTCTAGTTTATCACCGTTCACGCTCGTCGCGGCGATTTTGTTCATCAATGCTGGGATGTTCCTACTGCATGTTTGGCACCGATATCTGCCTACGCTCGTCGGGTGAAAGAAATTCAGGGATCATTGTTCGTCAAATCGGGGATCGAGGTAACAGAAGTTATTATAACGTCGGGTATGTCGATGCGGTTCTGTTCACTGTGTCTAACAAAAGTAATTTGCGACTAGACGAGAAGGATCCCGCGTTCTGGGAGGAGGTTCGTCAAGAAGGATGGAAATACATCGACCACACCGCTGAGAAGACCCAAGAAAAGTATGGAGAGTGGTACGTACCACTGGTGGATATTGTAGTACAGAGCATGGGGGCTGGATTTGTTGGTAGTATTGATTCTACCGTCAGCATCGTAAGTGCTCATCGGGTTGAGGATTGGAACAATGGGATAACCCGGATGGTGAACTGGGGGGGTAGAGATTAGACATTTCGCAAGATTTATACCCTAGACACTGTAGACTTTGTATCATAGTTAGATATGTTGAAGTCGAGCAATATTTATTGTTTCTTGAAACAACTTGCAACTGGCTTGACGGAACAAGCCGACCCCTTGGCTAGGGGCTTTACCATCAATTGTTATGATACTGAATTTACTATAGGAACCACCACCACCTCCCACCACATTCTTTACCTTCTCCATCCCTTCCACTCTTTTTCACAGTCACTACACTGGACATTCATGACTCCGACAACTGACGACCAAATTTATGCCCGTTCACCCCTTCTTGCCATCCTGCTGCAACCTAGGAAAGCAAAACTCAAATCTGTCCTTGTCGCCCTCACTACCCTTGTATGCCTGGGCATCTATATACTTCTCATTCGGCCGTCGTTTTCGTCATCCCAACCCTTGCTGGATCAAGATACTATACCCAACCAGCTAGCAATAGCCTTGGAGAGCACTCGTAACTCCCGAGTATCTGGTTCTGTACGAAAGCATGAAAAACTATCAAGATTGGGAGAACAAGTGGTCCTTGATCAACGCCAGGAACTGGCCGCTGTTTCCAGTTTCCTTGCCAGTCTGCCCCAAAACGTGATACCTTCAACGGTTGACCCATCCGTTTCTCTTGACCCTCAACTCATTCTTGACTTTGATACCCGAAGTGCTCACGCAGCGGAGGAAGTGCAAAGAATGGTGGTCGACGTTTGGCAAAGGAATCCCGTATTCTTATATTCTAAGGTAAGCATAGACCTTGTTGTACATTTATTTTTTGTAATAAAACCATCCAGTTGTACGCCCATTCATCACGCGAGGTCAAAGCCATACTTTCTAAAATGAGCCTTCGACCTTCACCAACAATAATAGACGTCGATATACGGGATGATGCTAAAGTCCTCGAGCCTATCCTCTACCGTCTCACGTCTTCTTTGGAGCTGCCCATTCTGCTTGTTGGTGGTGCGCCTGTTGGCTCAATTGACGAGATACGCGCTCTGGAAAGTAGTGGGCAGCTGCGCCAGATGATTACCGCCGCTGGCGCTGTGATTGATGGCTCGAAAAAGGCCCGCAAACACTGAGACCAGTGCATCCACATGCAACCCGTGTTGCGAATTTGCAGCCCAGTGTTGCCCTTTTAAAATTTATACGCATTGATTACTTTCATCTCATCTCGATATAGGTTCTGGACATTAAAAGCATCTACCATCACCGTGCACACTCTTACGATACCGTCATTAGAACCACCACAAGTACATCATATCACACACTCTCTAGTCGTAATTTATTTTAGATAAAGTCTATGACAGGTTTCCTACATATCTCGTCAAGTGCTTACGATATTTAGGCGCACAATTCAACTGGACGGAGTTTTTTAAATTAATTCTCCGAGTACAATAGTTTTCATGACTTACACTACACGCCGGCCAAACAGCCAACCACTACGACCGTTTCAGTTCAAATTCCTTGAGCCTCAAGTAGCGTGCGATTCGTACGAACGGGTACGGATGTAGCGAGAAACAAGTTTTTTGTCATGATTCATCTGCTGCGGCCAGGTTAATTTGCTTCCGTTTGATCATAATGATCGTCACTGATAAGGTGGGATTTGATTGCGGCCCGGCCTCGTTTGACTGCAACGTCTTGAAATCCTATGTTTAGACACGGTTTCCAGTGTTTTTGAATATTTTATACATACACAGGCAAGTGATAAATCGATAATGGATTACATTCATGCCTGCTCCTTCTGTCCAGCTATGCAAATGCCAGTGATCCTTTGTAGTCGGAGTATCCATCCTCGTAAGTTAGAAGGAGAGCTAGCATGGCCATGAGTCTCTCAAGAGCCAGTTATGTATATCCTTGACAGAAATGAATTGATTATATAGCAATCCAGGAACGTTACTGCTGTATCATTCAGGAACGCATTGAACCATAGTAGTATTGAACTCTTCCTTACCTCAAGCAAACAGCGACTTATCCTAACGGGAATCCTGTATATATGTCTACCTGAGGTTTGACTCGTTTGTGTATATCTACAAGATACCACCGTTCTGACCTTACTTTTGTTTGACCTCTAAGCGTGTAGTACCCCTGATTTGAGGAGCACCATAAGACCTATTCGGTTCAGCCTAAAATGATGAAGTATCACGAGTGTCCCGCTTCATATTGTTTTTTCGACACTGGCAGGTGGACAGCTGGAGACGGCTACAGCCATGTCCAAGACTCCAAGGTTCCTTTCCACAGCTAACCAGGGGATGACTCAATTAGCCACCAATTGCAAGTACGACAATCGGAGTACGGAGTATTCAAGCTCATTTCATGATAAAATTCCCCAGTCGTATTCAATGCCTGCTCAAGCAAAGCCTTGAGCGCCCTCAGGCGCCCTCTCGTAAATTCATGAACCGCGAATGATTTTACTTACTTCTAACGTAACCATATCAAGAGTATGTTCCGGATCTGATTTCTTTATGTCTTCTCCATTTTGACCAGATTAACCCTTGTTATACTTATCAGTCTTATTGTCAGGCACAATTTCCCACTGAGAGACAACCCTTTGGCTCTGTGATCTCCAAGAGGACTTCGGTCCTAAAACTCTATTCATAAACAGGACAAATCAGATGGCATATGTCGTAAGTGTGCAACCCCATCAATAATGAATACCACTAGATAAAGGGCCCTTTCTCTCCATGTTCAACCTGAACTGACTTTTTTCCTCTCCGCACGCTGTCCCCAAGTCAGCCAACATGCAACGCGCTACCTGCACTGGAATTCGTATCAGATCACCCGCTGATGCTCGTGTCATCTTTCATGCAGTCCTCCTCAATGTTCTCCCCATGGTCACTCGTCGTTTGGACAACGAAGAGAGGGGTCTAATTACGCCAGGTTCTGTCTATGTCTGGGAGGAGAGGGGCCCTCACGCAGAGCTTACTGGGGTGAGAATCTCATCGCCATGTCAATTTTCCTCAACAAATTGAAAGCTGTGTTCAATAGGTTGGCATCGAACGCTGGACGGATGGTCAGTTGGCGACCTTTTAACAATAATTTAGGAGTTCTGATTTCCAGTGCCACAACCATAGGTATTAGGTGGGGTCCCTCAAGAGTTCGAGAAGTATGCAGAATTGTTACATCAAGTCAATGAATGCCTTTGCTCATGGAATCATTACAGGGGTTTTTGTTCTACCATGAAAAGAAAGATGCCCATTCGCAACATCTTTACTCAGGCAATGCTTTTCATTCTGGTGCATCGTGGGTCGTTCCATTCTTCGTGGTGAATGTCTCCTCAAATGCCCCGATCTAAGAACTTCCATACCAAGCCGTTCGATACTAGTCAAACAAACTTACACGGTCTATGTTGACACGCCTACCGGTCAACGCAAATGGCATCTTAGTGCGTTTCACAAGCTTGTTGGCTTGTATAAAATGCTGATGCCAATTCTAGTTGCATATTTCACTGAGGAATCCATTGAACATCTGCGTTCAGTTGACGACATACCTCAGCTTGCGAATTTGACGGTACCTCACGGAAAGTACAAGAGCGCCCGATCTGCCAAAGGGAGACCAGATCATATCTTCAACAACGACCCCAACGCTCCCGAGTTCCCTCGCCTCGAGTACATCCCGTATAATCCTAGACGAGCATCGGTATCTGCTCCGCATCCATTGGATAGCCCACACATTGGTCGTACACCAAGATCAATGGAGCTTTCTCAGTCTCATTATAGAGCTTCAAGCAATTCCCGGTCTGTATCTTCGGAAGAGTCTCCTCCTGATAGCCTTGCACCGTTGGAATATCTGGAGAATATGGCTCCACCTCGTCGACACCCAATTGACGAAAAGGCCCTGCAACAGTTCCCTTATTCAAGACTGTTAATGTAGATTTAATTTACCCTCTAATGAAGGAATCTCATACCACTACATATACTATAGTTTTTTTTTCTAATGATCAAAAGGTATCCCATCTATGGTAGAGAGTGATACGATCTCTGCAACAGTACCAAGGTGCTTGTGATCGAGGTTCATGTCATGTTGTGTCATGGACGATGGACGATGACTGGGTTGACGCCTTACTATTCCCAATTATTCGGTTATGACCGGAGGGGAATAACGGCCATTAAGCTTCAAATACTTAATAGCGTCATGAGAGGTTTTCCCTCTCCATGGAGGAAAGGACGAAATCTATCAGTCATCACAGTGCAAACATTAAGGCAATCGAGGAAAGCTGCCTTAACCCCCCTACTATGCTGTCATCATCAGTTTCAAGCTAGCCAGATGTCAAATAAAACCATTCATGATCCACCAGATGTAACTAACCCAGAATGAGAATACTGGCGCTAGTTACCGGTCGCTGGTTCATCTTCACCTGGTGCAGTACAGTACGTACCTCATTACCAAGCAAGTATAAGAAGTATGTCCATGGAACCATCACTGAACCGGGTCCGTTAATCCGTTAAGCTAATTCCATGATGAGGAGGGAATCGAGAGGACAATTCGGGTGTCTAAGATCTGGGCAAAAATGACGAAAGGGATGGGGTTTCGATGAACCCCTGAATAATGGAGTAACCAGTTGGCAGAACGGGGCGCCGCAGACTGAATTAGAGCAACGTTTACTTACATGGAGACGGGGGTACTGAAAGGTAGCGCTTGCAATCTTTAGGAGTCGGCCGGGACCGTATCAGGAGCAAACTGTTGTTGAAGGATTTATGACATCTGTTGCGTAATGCGTAAGCTAATCCTTCTTTGCACCGACAGCGGTAGCCAACAAAACGCTTGGCAACTCCAAACTCCCGACACTGGATAGCAATGAAACGGAGCCAAAGATGAGCACAAGAAGCACCACAACCGTGCCTGTAAGAAGAACGAAAGGTCTGGAAAGCAGTATATTTAACACGACATGTAAGAACAGTGATTGTTTCCACGAACCCGCTGATGTCCTTCCTTTCGCAACTTTGACCAACCCAAACATCTGTCTTGACTTTTGATCCCTCTCCAGACTTGGTAACTCCGCAAGTGCAAACGAAGCACGTTCGGCCTGACTTCGTTGCTGCGAGACATTTACCTCGTCCAGAACACGAGTTTGTCGAATTATTACAGACTTCGGCAGAGGTAAAACATGTTGAGATTGCGCCGATGGGTTCCTGGGGAGATGGATGGGTGGGTGGTAGTGGTGACTGAGTTGCTTGGGACTGAGGTTCGCGTTTGAATAATGAAGACGAAGCAGTCGACGAAAACGTAAGAATGGCTAAATTGAACATATCGGGGTGATTGTAGGCTTGCTGAATAGTTTCTCGGATGCCCTCTGCAGCGAGTGCATACTCATTGCTGCTCGGGCCATACTCGTTCCTGATTTCAGATAGTCTCGTGAGCTCCAATGCGGCGAACGAAGGTGTTTCGGCCGATTCGAAGAAATGAGCGAGTTCAAGTGCGTGGGCTGTGCCATCATAGATGGAAGCGAAAGTGTGTGCTGCCCGGTGACGAAAGGTAGATATTACGGAAGAAAGTGTGTCAATGGGAGTAGACGATGTTTCATGAAAGATGAACGCAGGTTGTAAAGAAAAAGGCAGAATAGCTGGGGAAAAGAAAGTTATTTGATTTCCTAACTTACGAAATGTGGAGGTAGCGAACCTGCGACGTCAGCTTCATCGACAGCTAGCAGAATAGCGTTCGATGAGCCTGTTCCAACAAAGTTTTGTCCGTTGTATTGTTGACGAAACGAATCGGAAAGAGGTTCCAAGTGGTCAAGCCCAAGGTGTCGAGAAAGTGCGTTGCTGGCGATGTGAGAAGATAATGAAGAAGGAAACGAAGCAGGTTCTGGGCTTAAATAGACATTAATGGCGGAAGAAAGCTGGCCTAGGGCAGAAAAAAGACCAGCGGACAAGAGCAGCGTCGAACGCATAACGGCGGAGGAAGGAGGATGTTTGGGTTTGTTTATTATACTTCACTTGTTTTGTTATCCTGGCAAGAAAAGAACAGAAGTACTTTTTTTTTTTTTTCATTCAGCTCGTTCATATCGTTCAAGTTTCTAGCTTTATTTAGAATTGGAATGAATGTACCTTCAAGCGGCAAAGTTCTCCCCGAGTTGCCACCAGAAATATGGTTGGAGATCATGCAATTTGCAACCTATATTCATCACCAACATGATATAAGGCCTTTGAATCCTTTCACCCCCCGCCGCGTGTCGTCAGATGTCATGGCTCCCAATGTTCCTACTGTAGTCGCTCGTACAAAGCTAAATCTCCAACGCGTTTGTCGTGCTTGGCGAGCCCTCGCTGTTCGGATTGCCTTCCACTATCTCGAAATTTTGAGCCCTGCAAAAGCAGAAAAGCTTATCTTGGCTCTGGAACAATGTTCTCGAGGCCCAATGGATCAACGTCATAACCTTGGCCAGTGGACGCGGCATGTTGAAGTTTATACTCACGCTCGCGGTTCTAATAGTTTGCAATATCTTACAACTGTCTTTCGCGTCCTCCAAGCATGCCCAAATCTCCGTATATTTAGCGGACATTGGGCGCACCCACTTCCACTCCAATTCTTTGACGCTATTTCCCGTATTTTTTCGGCATCTCTTCAAAGTCTTCACTGGAACGATTACAGTGTCACAGAATGGCCAAAGACGACCGCAGCAACTTCACAGTTCATATCATCGTTCACTGCTCTTCGTGTCCTCGATCTCCAGAATTACGGAGGCAGCGGTCACAACACGGACGACACCATCATACTTTACAAAGTCCAAGATTTGATTCTTTCAAATACACCACCGAGCATAACGGCCGCCTCTGCTCTCAATCTACCTGCGCTTCGTAATCTTACCATAAATACGAGAGGCTTCACTGCTCATGAGGATCTCGTGGCTAGGTTTTTGTCGACACATGGCGCATTCTTGACGCATGCAGATATCTACCCGCCAACACTGGAGTATGAAACGTCCTCTATTTCTGGCAGGATTCGTGAAAATGACCTCCGGCCAGATATCTTTCTTCGTAACAATTTGTGCCCTCGCCTCGTGGCGCTCAGTTTTCCCACTTCGTCACCTATCATGGTGTTAGATGCACCTCATTCTCTCCGTTGTATCGGGATCAGAGGTGTCCGCGCCGATTATTTGTATCCCGACAAGGATCTGAGTACTACACAGCATCTCATGTCCTTTGATCATGAAAGATACACCAGCCTCCAGATGATCAAGACCGTTGACTTCCTAGCTGAAGCAGACGGTGATAGTTTGATTAAGGATCTGTTCATATGGTGGGTTGACAGGTTTGCAAAACGAAACGTTGATTTTTTGGATGGAGAGGGAGTTCTGTGGACTTATGATGATTTTCCTCAAAAAAACTGAAGCGCATCTTTCAAATCGGCCCATCTCGCCTCAAGTGTCGGTTACGGAAACTAAACTCTAGGATATTTGATATGCGAATAGTATATACCATCTACAATTAGGCAGACATCTAATTTGTAGACATTCCAATGTGTTCCATCAAATTCCGTGATGCTCTTGTGTAGGCAAAATTGACAATGATATTCACAATGAGCTCAGCAGGCGGTTCGCCATTTCGAAGCCAAGGAAGGTAGCACCATTTGCAAATGGTGATCTATTGCGGATTTAATGATATCTCTTTTGTGTAAATTGTGATGATGCTGCGTACCGAATGAGAGTTGGTCCAAGCCCTCTTGTGAAGGCACCTATACCATCAGTGCGCCAGACTTTGCGGACGCAATCCAAAGTTGAAGTGTATTTCTGGCCCGTAGATGGAGAGAACCCATCCGTTTGCATTCTTGATTTGATCATGTCTATGGGGTATATAACTGCCCAAAGCTAAAATTTGTCAGCGAGAATTTTTTTGATTCTGCACCAAAGAACTCACGGCATAACCTGCAGTGGCGCCATACAACACAGCATTCAGCGGACTGATTTCGTCTCTGCGTATTCCCTTGGTCTCCATTTCCCACTGCACGATCTTCTCGTAGGTGAGGAAGTAGACACCGTATCCAGAAGCCTCTCGAAGAAGGGTCACCCCCTGACCCTTGTATATGCCAGCAATACCATATCCAGAATAAATCTTCTTTATAGCATCCCAAGGTCCAGCATAGGTTGGGTGGGTGTTAGACTGGGTTTGTAAACCTAAAAGTGGAATTGAACAGCTGGCAGGGAGAAGATTCTTGAACAGAACTTACGGATACGGATATGTTCCACTGGTCCCGAGACAACACCGTTGGCCAATCCCGCAAATACGCCGGCAGTGAAAAGTTGTCCACCAGTTAGAAGACTGCCATTGGAACCACCCTTCCCGTTTCTTCGGTTCTGTTCGGCAAAATAACGTTTGGTCCACTCGAGCGCACCAAACTGAATTGAGACGCAGACACCAATGCCAAGGAGTGGTGTTAAGGTTCCCTGATAGGCAACATAAGAAATCTCCATGAACATAATTGACTCTAAGCACCTTATAGAATGCTAGAGGCCCCTCGTTCTTCAAAATACCTCCCGCACAGTCAAGCATGCCCTTATAAGTACCCTTCGGCGAAGTTTGCATCCTCTGACGTAAAATGTGAGTGGAGGTCAAGATAATGAGATTGAAACGCACCACTTTGACAATGTCAAAAGGCTGCCCCACGAGGACCTGAGGAAGAATAATTGTCAATGCTGACTGAGATGGACAGATAGCGCGTTCGAACCTGGGCGACACCTCCAGCGGTCCCGGCCGTCAGATCTTGCAGCGTCTTCGACATGAACTGCCTTCGATAATCCGAGGAGAAAGATACTTTATGATCATGATCGTTAAATTGAACATAAAAAAGTTTCCCCGCCAAACTTGCACAAATGCATAAGATAAGATAATGATGGTTCCGAAATTCCGAAATCACGTTGTGGCAGTGCTATTTTCCTTTTCGTCGTCACTTTAATGGCTCAGCTTCAGCCAGATGTTCCCAACTTTCTTGACCAAGCAATTGAAGAAGAAGAAGAAGATTGGGATGAAGATGACTCGGACGAGGAGGAGGACGACGACATTAACGCAGAAGCTGAAGAAATGACCCGACGATTGGGCGAAGAGTTGTGGGCGAATCTGAGCAAGGCTGCTGTTGACCAGCCTTCGACTACTGACGCTGTATCTGGAGCAACTAAGGATCATTTCTCTGAGGAAGTATTGCCCACCGCACCTAACACTATAGCGAGCGCGTCACAGAAAGGCGACGCTGCAATTATTACAATTAAAGCCATCCTTTCCGTTGTCGAGAAGGACCCTCCGGCGCGTCTCGCACTTGTCTCAACCATCCTTCCGGACTCTAATGGCGACAACGTCTTGGATGTTCTCCAACGACTTGCAATTTCTGGGACAGTCTCAAAATCTATCGCCGTATCGCTGGGTCCAATATTGGTTACCCTTGCGAGGTCTGATGCCTTGTTTGGAAATTTGCGCCACTCCAACGCATCTTCCATTCAACTTGACAAAGGCAAAAGAAAACGGGAGGAAGCCGATGATGGCCAAAACCCATCTGAGCCGAGGGCAATCAAGCGTCCATATGCGCCTGAAACTGAATTACAGCTTCAGATTAATGAAGCCGTTCGCTCAATCACGCAAGCATTGCACTTGTCTCCAACGCAGCCCCTTGACCCAAGTGTGGTCTCTTCCATCCGACTTCAACTACACCAAGTATTTCTTTTTGCTGTAACTTCCTCCGCAAGTGGCGGCCAGCACATGCATGCTTTACAAGAAATTAGTGGCCTTATCCAAGTCATAGGCGTGCTCAGTGGCATCCAAATAGGACAAACTCCTGATCCTCCCCCTCAAATTTCCCCCTTCCCTCCGAACCCTGCATATTCCTGGCCTACCCCGCCACAAGCTGCTCTAGCCACTGATATAGGTACTGCCGTATACCCGTGCCTCATCTCGGGTTGCAAGAAGACTTTCTCGCGTCTATACACTTTACGCGCTCATCAACGTGTTCACGCGGCTCACCGCCCATTCCGTTGCAGCCTCTGCCCTGCCTCTTTTGCGCGGAATCATGATCTCAAGCGGCATATCAAGCTTCACGACAATAAAGCCTGGAAATGTGGGGGATGCCTCAAAATATTTTCTCGTCGAGATGCCATAAAACGGCACAAAACTGGCAGCAAGACTCGGGGACCTAGAAGCCAAGTTTGCATAGATGCGGACGTTCTAGAAGTTGAAATAAATGGAGAGGATGCGGAAGAGGCTTTAAGGGAAGAGCGAAGAGCCAAGTTGTGGAGTGGCATTCAGGTTGACGCCGCCCAGTCACAAACTGTACAGGGTTATGATATGTCACTCATGGAGGACGGTGAGCTGGCGCCCGGTATCATATTTGGAGCACAGCAAACTGTCCTGAGTCTACATGGACTTCTACAGGCATACGTTGGAGGAGCTCTAGGGACACCTACCATGCCGCCAACGTCTGCACCGGCTGATCCATCAGCAGGGCAAGCAACCCTTGCTAGTGTCATCGCCCGCGCCCAGCTCCTTCAAAACATGTCTCCTAGTCAGGGGACGACTCTCACTCCCGACACTTCGAGTGGAATTACAGGGCCCTCGATCAACAACGAAGTCGCTTCCTTAGGTGCTAGTGAGGCCACAACGGCACCACCTTCACTAACTATGTATGGTCTATCGGACGAACAAACAAAACTGTTAGAGGAGGCTATCACTAATGCAGCGTCTGCTGCCCAAGCTCAAGCTGAGGCTGAGGCAGCGCTAGAAGAGGAAGATGACGACGATGACGAGTTTGATGACGACGACGATGGCAGCGATGGGCAAGTTGATGTTCATGCATGAATTTCTACAGGAATGCATCTCTTGCTGTTTACGTGGGTTGGTCCATTGCTGCTCTAGTGATTACAGGGGTTTTGAACTAATCGATACATCTCAGCAGTGACATAGGGCCCACTGCTACTATGGAAGCCTTGTCCAGGCTGCACAATCAACAGGTAGCACGATCTGCGAGACAAACTTGGCGAACTGCGTCATCTTACTTCTACACCGGATTACGCAGGAGTGCTCACCAGTGCATTGTTACCCAGTCTACAGCTTTGTTTTTGAGCTGTGCGGTGAACCTGTAACATATTGCATCCTAACGTTTACGTCTATAAGACGCCATTTTTTCTGGCTTTCTAATGATTCCTGTTTCCAGGCTTCTGCTATCGCCTGTGCAGGCGACAGTGCAGGGTTTGGTTGGAGCTGTATCGGAGGTAGTTTCCGACTTCTCCGTATAGGGGGTGGTTCGGGGCTCATATCTACGTTGAAATTGAACCACATGTCTAGAAACAGGGAAGTAATTGGAGTAAATTGAACGTACGGGGTCGTGAGGGATATCGTTGTTGATGGCAAAAATCTAGGTACGTCCATTTTTATATTGATCTCGCATGGGAAGGGTTGAGGTCAAGCTGTCGTGTGTGTGTGGGCTCAATCAAACTTGCGAACAGGTAATTCTAGGGGATGATCACACCTCTCAAGTCCCGAGGAACAAAGGGAGGCCTCAATCAGGAAGGTTCAAAGGGTCTCTTTGAGCGCGGAACTTGCCATTTTAGGCTAAAAATCGGTCAGCAAGAACTTTGCGTGGAATGCTTGCAGATTTTTTTCAGTTTTACTGTTTGAGAAAACATTGTTTTCGACATTCGCATGCACGTTTTGGGCATGTTGGACGTCTGAAAGCTGTGCTTGCCTATAGTAAGAGTGGACACGCCTCCAGAGTCAGGCTGCGTGCCTCATGGTTAAAACGCGTAGTATGTCATACTGAATCGTGGAGAAGTATGAAATCAAGGATATATTATTCAGATGGAGCTGCATGTACGCTGGGTACTCGAAAGGGTCAGGAAGAAAGGAAGATGTGCATCCAGCTACACGCGAAGATGCTGCCCAGCACAACAATATTAACAAAAACTGATGTTTCCAGTTGATACGCTGACGATGACTTGGATCCAGGTGTGGATGATGATGGCTGAGGCGAAGTGTTCACGGCGGCTGAGGCTCCATTGATTGTTCCGTTCACTTTTTTGTAATTTTTATGAGACTATAGTCCAGCTTCATGAAGGATATTATAACGCACGTATCGCATCTATCAAGAGATCGTTGTAATCCCCCGCCGCTTCCCAAACAGCAAATCCTCGGAGTTCGTTTGACTTGATAAAATTGCCTTTGGCGGTAAAGGATTCCTGGTTGTCGTATGCAATCATAATCTCCGAGCTTGGATCGTAAACATAAGGCTAGAGATTACCTCATGAAAATGCGACTTTTTTTGAGAGTTTCAGCAGTGAAAGACTTACGGTCTGGCTACAAGAGTCAAAACGGTAAAGAATGTTACTTTCGGGTGAACCAGTCGCATCTAGAAAGCCATCGTCAATAAGACTCCAAAAGGCATACGTTCCTGCTGGCGGCTCATAAACCCCACAAACGTCTACGCCACCATCGCCGTTCCATCGATCACCAGTCGGTTTGTCATTAGTATTGTAAGAAGGATATGCCACAATTGACGAATTGGATTTATTGGAAAAGGCCGCACTCCTCTCAACGCGATATGAATGTCCATACATAGGTACACCGAGAACGATGCGGTCCTTGGGCATCCCAGCATTAGTCCAGGCATCCACTGCAGATTGTGCCGAACCATCTTGATCTTGAGTGGGTGCACAGTTGTCGTATAACGGAGAGTTAGGACCTACGCCTGCATTCGGCGTCGAGGAGCTGGAAATGTCATAATTCATGATGACAATAAAGTCAAGAACGTCTCCAAAACCTGATACGTTAGATGATGGATTTCCGGATACATCGATGAATGGTTTTATTCCTGTTGCCGCAGAGATTAGGACGTGAGAACCCAGCTTTAATCGCAGCTCCTGCAGGAAAGACAGAAAATTGGTTGTATCATTGGAGTTGACTGTGTTACAACCAATCCCCTGACTGGCGGGATATTCCCAGCTGTAATTGTCCAATGTTAATGCAGGCGTCATCAAGAGTGAAATAAACGTACTCGAAGTCGATGCCGTCTAAATCATACTCCTCGACCAATGCTGACAATGCGTTGGCAAACGCAGTCCGGTTGTGCGCCGACGCAACATTGGACGAAAACCACTGGGATCCAGTCCAGCCTCCAATGGAAAGCCCAGCTTTTACATTCTGCCATTGGTGGTCACTTTGGATTTACCAGGATCACACTCTCATTAACGTACATGATCGTGGGCTGCCGTCACGAACTGGGGCAGTAAGGATTGATCTGATGCTTCAAGCGACACGACAGAAGCATTTGGAGTTGTAAGTCTAGAATTAACAATTCAGAAAAGCAATCTTAAACAGGTTAGAACACCAGATAATTACGCGAACGCATAGTTCATAACGTTGTACTTGGACCAACTGACGGCCGAGAGAGGAAGGTCCGTATTGTGCCAGCCAGCGTACCATGCGACGGATAACATGGCATTAGAAAGAGAAGAGGCAGAAAGAGCAGCTCTTGGATCGAGTGAACCGTGTAGGTCATAGCAGACGGCGAGAACGACGAAGAAGAAAAGAAGGTGAAGACAACACAACATATTAATGCAGAATGAGCGTGTATAAAGTGGGTAACTCTTAGTACAACGTTGAGATCATTAGCGGTCGGAAGAGATAGGGTTACAGTCGTCCTATGCAGCTGGTGGAAAGCAGGTTGTTAAGTTGAAATTCATGTCCTCGTTACCAAAATTCCGTTCTTGATTCCCAGCTTGGCGCATCAATCAAAATTGTTGGTCAGAACATGCTGTGTCGCAATGCCGTGTTACATACATGATGCTCCATTATTTTATACTAAGTTTACAATCGGAATACTCAAAAATCTTGTTTAGCTTTCTCGCAAACACCCTCCAGGTAGGAGAAAACGGAACCTCGTCGCGTTGTCTATCAAGAAACGGGGTAGTCCAACCGCCGAAGTCATCCTGGCCATCGTAACAAAACTCAATAAAAACCGCTACTCGCAAAGTAGAACACCTACGGTTCAAGAGACATCTGGGAAATCAGGTCTTTATACTAGGGAAATCGTCAACATGGCTCAACGTTGTACAAATGACGCAAAGTCACGTACACTGTACGCCTCAGGCAACATCCCAAAAATGTCTTTGCCCTGGCAGATGGTCTTTTGTATTCTTGCGGGATCAAGTAGCTTCGTGTTACCACCAATGCGGTCATAATGAGAGAAACCTGTCATTTTTGCAATGTATTCCGGGATGGTTCTGAAGCAATAGCTACAATGCCATCCAGAATCTGCCAAAAGGGTTTCTGGACCTTTGGAATGTCGGTAGTAAACATTCGGCCCCCAAAGATTTACGCTGGACCGCCAGCTAGTCATATCGACTTGCCATTCGAAGCTAGAGAGGTTTAGCTAGATTGTAAGAGATAATGGACAATAACATGCCTGTACAAGAAATTTCGAAGCTGGAGATGTATCGAGTTTCCAAAGTCACACGTTCGGAGCAGTTCAATAGTGTGTCGGGATGGAAGCTCGTCGAGGTCGGACATAATGACAAGTGCTGGGTCTTCAGATGAGAGGGTATGCATATGGGAACGAAGCAAAGCAGTCATATTATCGCGGGTCCATCGTTCAACATCCCAAGCGACCTGTCCTGGCTGTAGGGGATAGCCTGGGAGACTTTTTAAGGATAATGTACGCGTTAGAAAGAAGCATTGAGGATGAGAAATTCCTCACAATTTGTAGACTATCTTCTTCTCGAACTTGGAGAACCTCTCTCTGTTTTGTGCGAAATAGGTCTCCTTCGGTAGCCCTGTAAAAGTCGCATTGGATTCAATGATGAAAAAACTGTCGACGACGGAGTCCAGTTCATTCAAGCGAATTTCCAACAGGTCGAGCTCGCTACTCATTAATACAGCATCCATAACCTTGACATTTTCCGGTCGCTGACGTTGCTGCCATCCATGTAGTTGGCAAGCATTGTTGTCCATCTGCATGCCTTCTGCATAGTAGTGTGGTATGACAGTCTTAGGACCATCAGCTTCATCCCATAGCGGTCGTGTGGCATACGACAACGCATTCTTGATCTGATAGTGGTTCGAAATAATAAAATGTGACAGGCCAATGAAGAACAAGAGCAAAGGAAACAGGAATATCCTATGAGTTCGTCGCAAGAAGGAAGCCATGGAAGAGATATAGGATGTGAGCTAGTAATTGCGCAGCAATACCAAGCAGTAAGTGGGTGAGCACAGCTTAGGGAAGAATGGGATTCATCCAACAATTTGGACTTTGAACTCCATCAATTATTGATTGATCAATCAGTTGTTTCAAATTTGGGATTAACTTCTTTCGACAGTATACTTACTCAGAAGATCAGATCTTCCCCAGTATAATATGTTCATACCATAGTGGAACGAGTATATATCAAGTATGAAGCAATGGCAAGTTTCAAAGAGTACATATATCCATGGCAACTGGCTCAATCAGTCACCATCATATATCAATGTTCTCGGGAATGACGACATGGAGTTTTGGTCCCAGCTTAGGTTTGGGTGCGGGGATCATCAAGAAAGGTAGCTAGGTTCATTCATTGGTCAGAGAATTTTGTGTTGTAACTCATGTACACGTACCCCGATATGCTTCATGAATTTATTGATGTCCTCTTCACGAGATCCGGATTCGTCAACGGCTGAAGAAGATTCAGAAGTGCCGAGTCCGGTGGCATCTGTGTGAACAGCCCTTGTCATCTTCGGAAAAGGCGATTGCATGGCACTTGTTGGTATGTCAAGAGCATAGTCTGACAGAAGCTGTTTTGCTGTATCTTGTTTGAGACCGAAAAGCGATCTCATATCCCGAGGGAAAAGTGGAGATGGGGTTGGTGGAACAAGTTCGAAGACGTTCCTGGACCCAGGAGGGCAGACGACTCCATGGATCGAAGATAGTGATGCCTGTCTAGGTACAGCGGAATTAGGATTTGTTGGGCTCGGTGTAACCGAGTTGTTGGTTGTGAACGGCCGCTGCAAAGTATATGATGGCGACTGCAAAGCGCTTGGAAGGGGACGCAATAATGGTCGCAGTGGCTCGGTGTCCATGGACGGTGAACATAAGGTTGAATTGTGACGGCGAGCGTCGCTTAATTTTCAATGAGAATCAATGAGAAAAGAGCCATGGTAAAAGCGTACGAGTTGAGAACAATCGTTTGACTCTGAAGGATTTCTCTTGCGTGGTCTACGACTTGTCTGAGTCTTTCGGGAAATTGCTTCGCGAGCTGGGTAAGGCGGTTAGCAGAACATGATAATATGATCGTCCTGGGCTTACTACCTCCATTTGAACACGACCGTGAATATGGTTTTCTATCGTGTCGGAAATGGCTTCATACACCTGGTCCTTCAAAGTTTGTAACAAGCGGTCACAGACAGCTTGCTTGAGGAGAACATGAATCTCCTGCATCTTGCTTTCGTGCCGGTTTATTTGTTCTTGCAGCTTTCGTTGTGCATCCTTAACCTAGGGTTGAAGCAGATTGAGCGACGCTGTAACATTTGTTGACGAAGCAATACCTGATTGTCTGCCTGTATTTCTGGGGCAAGATGGGCCAAATTCCTCGTTTGCACATCCAACGTGTCAAACGTTGTCTGAAGTGTAGAGATCGCTTGGCGCATCGATGTCAATAACCCTGCTATCGCAAATACATCGGTCTGGTTAAGCGAAGCATCCATGTCCGGCGACGATGGCGACGTTTCAGAGGCTGTGGACTGGTGCGACAAGGATGAACGCGTACTTGAAGTGGCTGAAACAGCTATAGGTGACGATATCTGGATAGTGGGGACGTTAGCATGTGCCTTTAACGGGGAAGGAACATGATTATTGAGTGGGATTCTCGGAATGATGATCGAAATTCTTGGCTTCGTTTTCGACGACAGCTGAGGGACTTGAATCGCCATCTGGGCTTCGTATTCACCTTGAGGAATTCTCGGTTTATAAGGCTGGCACAGGGACTTGGATGTAGAAGAACACGCGAATGCCACACTTTGAGTACGTTTGCGTGTTTGAACACGCGGTTCACCTCGTAAATCATAGCGGCACGCCGCACAGTGCACACTCCATAGAATTGTCCACCGATCACATCCATCATGGGTCGAAAAGGGTGATGTGACAAAGTATGTATATACCATAAAGTACGCATCGGGCACTGAGGAGTAGAGAGCTTGCATCCTTCACGGACTCGAGAATACCGGGTCGAAAGATTGCCGAGGTAAACTTGATTCGGATGCGACAGAGTATATATGTGTTGTAAATTGCAAATCAGTATTCGTTCGGTGCATATCGGTTGGGTGTCGTTCTGAAGGGTGAATATGGCTGAGATTCAAAACAATGCGGTAGCCCTTGGTTCTTGTCATGATTTGCGCTAAAGGACGTGTGAATGGGACAGGAATGAGCGCACCGAAAATGAGAGCGCAGTTAGCAACCACCTATAGAACATTGTAAAGATAAAATGGGTCGATGAATCATGATGGTCGCACCCATACAGCAAACCACTCAAGGCATGGTTGTTCAAGGCAAAAAGAGAGGCCTGTCCTAGATAGACGGCTGAAAAGGACGGTGAAGAATCGTCATGAGTTATCATTGTCAAATGCTGACCCATAAGCAATAGAAAAGCCCAAGTGCCATCCCTGACTAACAACAAGATCAAGGGAACGTCTCCCCATCCAGAACGAAGAGCTTGAAAAAACTTGACAAAAGTAAGAATAAAAAGTATTATCTGGAAGATTATAGCGCTTCCTCTATTCAAAAAAATCAATGAAGGACCAGTGCATGGAGAGCTGTCATACCCGTAGATAAATAAGCTGTGAGGCGCTTCGACTACCAGACAGATCGCGTCAAGTTCGATTCGAGGTATAGCTAGGCTCAAGCCAACACTCATCCCAACTAGTTCAAGGACGTACAGTGCCCCGAGTGTGCGGCGCATGATCACGTTCCCCTGGTACAGCGCTATAACTGCTCCTGCGTTACAAGGAAAGATAAAACAAGACAAAAAGCTCCTACCACGAAGTACTAAAATTACATCGACAACACCGACAATGGTCAAAGTCGCGACACCTTGGTAGACTTGCCACAGATAACAGTCGTGGGGTGTGTAATGCAACTGGGCCGAAATGTCGGTTCCAACAAATAAAATGGAGCTGATGATGAAAGTCAGCACGTTGCTGCGGACATACTTGATCAAACAGTTACATTTGAACCATGAGAGGGATATATCGTGCAGCCAAATATAGGTATTTTATGATAATCCATGGTTTGCTGATAACGAACCGTTTGCATCAGGATCATCGACTGTAGTATCATGAGGACTTACGACCATATGAGTCTGACCTGATAATGAGGCAGAATTAAGTATTTTGAGGCAAAAACACTGGAGCCGCTCACTTCATCGTCTAAAGTTATCAAGATATCCCAAGTCAGAAACGTGAGAGCGGCGACTTTAATTAAGTTTATGGGTCAGAGGTTTAAGAGTGCTCCTTGAACGAAATTGCACACCTGAACTGCACTGCACGACCTGGCGACCAATAATTTGATCGCGCGCCCCAGCTTGCAATTGGGGCAGAGATATGGTGAGACTTGTTGCTGGATAACTCCCTGACGGAGGCATATATCCCACCGCAACATTCAGTTTGAGCGACAACAGTAGAGGTTCAGAGAAGAAAACCAAGAGAGTAACGAAGTCATGAAACTACAACCACCCGACCAGCGAGGGCGTTTATAAATCTGGGAGTCCGTAAAAGGTCAACCAATAGACGCCATATACAGGTTTCACGATGATGATGGAAGTTCAAGCTTACCCCGAGAAAACCCCCTATAGTGTGACAATTAACAAATTTATTGCGATAAAATACACGATCTTGTATAAGTAAGAGAATGTCCTTCTACACACCACGTCCATACATACTGAATACAACGATACAATCGTTAGCAAAAATCCAAGTGATGCGACAAATTGGATGATTTAACATGTCAGAGGCAGCTATTGAGCTATTGATAAAAAAAAAGGAAACGACGATTGATGGGTTATCGTTGAGAACCTCTGCTGATTAACCACGTTGGAGGTGACTGAGGGGGTCTTGAAGGTGGCTGGCTGACTCGAGTCAACTCTTCTTGGCGCTGCCATAGGACTTCGGCCCAAAATGGGTGTGGAGGAATGTGACCAATAAGGGCTCGAAGGACATCAAGCCTACCAGATGCCCGTTAAATCACAACTCTGAACTTATCAAAGGATACAGTCTTACCATCGCGTCTTTTCGTCGTCAGTGTCGGCAAAGAATGAAATGTCTTCACCATGCGGAAAGATTAGACGGAAGGATCGCTCAACTCCAAACAAACTGTCGTCCTCATCGTATCGGGAACTTCCTCCAGGACTAAGAGCGTTCTTCCTGATGTCTTGGTTATCTTCTACCGCAATAGCTTTCTTGAGATCAATGGTGACAGTAGCTCTTTTAGTGACATCATTGAATGCAACTATATTGGCACCAATCACTCGCAACTGCCGACGTCGCCATGTCTAACAGAATGTAAGCGCCACATAGAAAGACAGTGCAACCCACAGACTTACACTGCAGTCACCACCTGATTGCGTCAGTATCCCTTCGAAGTATGTCACCTTATGCCAATTGATGTGCCTCAAACCACGATGGCATTCCTCCAAACTCTGTGGAAGCTGCTCTGGCGCAATGCCTGGCAGCGGAGGCAACCTGAATATCTGGAGAACAATCTCTCCTATCTGCAACGTGGAGAACTTGCCGCCTGCTTCAGCTCGTTGACCAATGAGTGGATAATTCGTCTCAAACAATCGTGTATCACAGCGAGCAGCTATGTCTTTGAAAGAAATGAAGGCTCGTGCCATCGTACCGTCCTGCTTTAGGTAACGGGCCAGGTTTTCTGGCAACTTGTGCGCCGGCTGGGGGGGTACTGGGAGATTCTGGACAGGAATCTTGTCTTTTAATGATTTTTTCGGAGACGAAGAGAAAAAGCTTCTCATGCCACTTTTGCTAGAACTCTGCACGACAGGAGGGGGAGCAGCGGGTGCTCGGAAAGGAGGAGGCGAAAGGTCTTTGAACTGTGTAATAATGTGGGCGTCGCGCCGAACTTTGACGGTCAGCGTGAATTCCAATTTGTTGTGCTCAATCCTTTAAATGTCAATTCAGCGTAAAAAACATGGATTTGAGGGGCTTTGACGCACAATTCAAATTCCTGTTCGATGGCGAAATCTCGACTGAGTTGGCATTCAGGTGTACTGACGAAGTGAATTCCGTTATTTAGTGTGCATGTAACGAATGTCGGCTGTTCAGGTAACGGAACGTGAATGCCTTTGACACCCAAAACTGCCGATTGTGATGAGTCCAAAAGCATTCAATGATGCACAGGCATTAATACCTTTGACAAATACTTTACCATGCGCTTTCTCCGATTTTTCTTGCGCACGGTACTCCTTGATCTGTTTGGAGTATTCATTCTGGGCACATGGTTGAATTCACAATACACTGAGATTAAACAAGCACGCACCATGTCAGAAGGACGACGTACAGGTCGCCATGCCTTGCCAGGGTTGACATCACCACGGCGAGCCAGATGGGAAACCATGTCTGGGTCTGATGACGACGCGTATATCGTGCCTTCCCTCTCTCGAACGTGATATTTCTAATCTTAGTTAATAAATGAAGCGCTACCAAAGGAAAAGAAGACTCGCCATCTTGCTCTTGGCTGGGGCGGCCGCCATCTTCTTCAACTCTTGCTCTATACTGTGCCTGAACTGTTCGTCCTGCACCTCCGTCTCATCCACGCCAACAACATCAAGCAAGATGTCCCGCATATTTTTGGAGTCTCTGCCCACAAGGTCTGCATCGCCAGTACTCATACTCCGTCTTCTAGTCGGGCGCCCAACACCCAGCAATTTTTGGTCTTCATGGGCCTTTGGCGATGCGAACTCTTCGTGTTCTACAAGCCTAGCTTCACGACGTCGTTCCAGGATCATCTGTTCCCTATTCCTGATGTTGTCTTTGGGTGGTGGTGGTGGTGGTGGTATCGAAGACCCGGATGAAACGCTCATGTTCCTGCTAAGAAAGTTGTTGTGCAACAGTTCCGAATCTGTGTGCGCACGTTCCATTGTTCTTGTTCGTGGGTCAGAGCGACGAGGTAGCAGTATTTCATAAGAATTGCCCTCCTCAGTGACGATCGAGTCTGCTAGGTGTGGTCCAGCCACATCATCCATGAGCCGGTCGAGGGCGCTTCGCATGTCCATGTCGACGTCCAGTTCCCCCACTTTTACGCTTGACCCGCTTTGAAGGCTGAGTGTCTCCTCTTCTCTAGTGTTGTCCAAGGGAGCCCTCGTTTGGTCCTTACCATTGAGGTCGTAGTGTAGTTCGCTGCCAAAATCGAAGTGCAGTTGTCCACCTCCCTCAATAGGATCGTCCTCGTGTTGTGCAACATTGTGACCAGTCAGAGTTTTCCGTTCGGCGCACTCGACGACAGCAGTCTCAGTACTGATGTCTGTCATAGCTGTCAGCAGAGAAGTGGTATCCTTTTCTGTCACCATATCATCTTTAGGTTGGGTAGTGCTGACAGGCATAAGAAAGCGGTTTCCGTCACTGGAACTGTCAATCTCTTGATCGAACATCTCGCTGGGTTGCTCGAAGAACTCGTTTCCTTCTAGTACTTCTGACGACGAGTCATCATGCGGAGGACGAGTTGGTGAGTGATGTTCAGAATGGCGATCAACCGCGAAGCTGGGTTCAGGTTCACCCAGGTCTTCCTCATCACTGGAAGCTTGCGATATATCTTGGGAGGACTAGAAACGATTTCGTTGATTTTAGGAGAAGAAACACTGGAGAAGAGTCTCACGTTGGCAATAAAGTCATCTTCTGTTAAACTATAATTGGCAACCGAATCATTTATAACCTCCTCCACCTGGATGACTTGATGGGCCAATGTCGAACATTCCAGTGAAATGTGATCTTGGGATGAAGTTGATACTCGGTCTATCAAGACTTGTCATGAGATAATAATCAAGAGATAAGTCGGGAAGCGACATGCCTGATGATGCTACGTCTATCCTAAATTGAGGAATTAAACCTTCATTGTTGTGTAATTGTGGATTATTGTGATTCTTCATAGGTTTACTCGGTGATGGGCTGCCTGGTAGCATTGCGACGTCGGGACAACTCTCCTCCTGTGCCAACTGCTGGCGCTCCGCATGGGTTGATCTTCCGATCGGGGGCGTAGCGAGATGACTGGGGCCAATATCTGAATCCACTTCAGGAGTACGGACGGCTGAACTCGTAGCAGTAGTGTCCACGACCGCGTTGGGTGAATGCGCAACGCTAAGATTAGGTGAAGCAGTTGTGCGGCGTCTCGGAGGTGTAGCTGGCGGTCCGTAAGGAGATGGCTGCGTAGGAAGATTGAATGCTTGGCCATTGATCAGCTGTTGCGGAGACGAATGAGCCGAAACATAGGAAAACGGAGGGGGGGATGGTTTGGGTGAACTATAACACTCTCTTTGATGCTGAAGGAAACGGGCGGCATGGTGAGAGCGACCCAGGGGTATACCATCCTCCGTATCTAAATCAAAAGGTACGTGATGACCATCAACCTGACGTGGCGGTGTGCTGGTAACAACATCTGTAAAGGTATGTTCATCACGATCGGGCAATGGTGACGAGGAATCGAGCGCTTTCCCAGTTGAGGAAGCAAACATCTCTTCAACTAGCCCCGAAATGCTTGCGTCAGGATCCAATTCAAGGGAAAGATGCTCAGTAGACACGTCGTTACTGTCATGCGAATATTCTTCTGAGGTCCTTGCGGCTTGGGAGGGTTGGTTACCACGAAAAAACGGGTCGTCATCACCTTCCTCGTCATCTACCCCCATATGATTTTCTGCATTGTCCTCGCCATCCGTTTCGTGTTCATCTGCACTGATCTCCACAACATCACAATTCTCATCCCATGTGACAGTTTTTCGACGTTGTCTTCTATTTTGAACCCCGTTGCTGAGCCGTGGACCATGCATTCTCCTCGAAACGAGAGACGAACGACCGGGAGAGACACCAGATGAGGAGGTTGGGGTCGCAGACAGTGCGGCCAAGGGAAGCGAAGAAGACGGAGCAGAGGGAATGAGATGGAGCAAGGGTGGAGGCGGCGATGTGACCTCTTCAGTGTCAAGGGTAGGTAGCTTGAAAGGGCTCTTGGTTACTGGTTCCTTCTGTATCAGACCTTGGAAGGTCTTTGACTGCTTGCGCTCTCTTTTCAGGGCGAAAGGACGTTCATTTTCGTCCTCTGCCTGATAGTGAATTGACGAAGGGCGTGGCCGCTTTTCACCTGACACACGACGGGGTGACGGGAAAGATACTTGGCGCACTGGGGTTGCGGACGGAGTAGGTATCTGTGATTTAAAAGGCGACTTTGAAACGAGATTGTTGGTTCTGACGTGCCTAAAGCTGGCAGAAGTACGGCGAGCGACTGGTGGGTGTGGAAGAGAACGAGGAGAATCTCGTTTAGCTATTCGAAGAGGTGAAGTTATTGAGCCAGAGCTTCCAGAGCTGTTGCTGCCAGTATTAGAGTTTGGTGATATCCAGCCCATGCCAGAGTCTCGGATAATGGATGACTTGATAGGATCAGGGGAATTTGACAAAAGCCTGTCTCGCAAAGGGGATTTCTGCGCAGACATCCTCACACGTCGAAAACAATATCGAGCAGAGGGTTCTATGTGCTGAGTTCGCTGTGATGGACGATGAACTCGGCTGTGCTGGTTGTGAGGAAAGAACTGTTGCTTGTGGCAGGTGCTCAACAAACAAACACACGTGGGAATTTAGGATCGCGACGGCGTTGTATCTCACGTGATCGTGATTTCTCACGGCTGCACAGATGGTTCGCTTGATTTCACATGCTCAAAATGTCCATCTGACCTCAGTATTGCTGCCTCATATATAAGCTCTTCTTCAACAATTCCATCTTCTGTCCCATACGACTATGCGTATGTCCTTGGAAACTGTTACACCTTCATCTCATGATTCACACATGGGATTTGATAGCTTTTGCCCTTCATATCTTTTGTTGTTCTTCATTGCAGCCAGTGAGTGGAGTTCCTTGGTACTTTTATTGACGAACTGCAATCAACTGATCTCGCAATTAATTTTGAAAGCTACCATTATATTCTTCGTCATTTATCAGTTGTTTCTCTATCCGTTCCTTCTTTCCTCCTTACGCCATATTCCAGGACCACCTCTAGGTCACGTAATCTATGGTGTGTTTCCAGATATCATCAAAGCAGAGGCTGGTATCCTGCAGCGTGAATGGATCAACAAATATGGGCCAGTTGTTCGGGCTATTGGGCCTTTTGGCATCGAACGTTTAATCTTCATGAGACCTGATGCCCTGCATAAGGTCTTAGTGAGCGACTGGATCGACTATCCAAGAGTGTGTCGTGCAACAAAACATGTCAATGACAATTCGTTTGATACCCGTGTAGCCAGGCTTTATGCGAAGTACCCTTGGACTTACTGCTGGTTGGGGGCTTCTCACTGTTACTGGCAACGAACACAAGCAAATGCGTAAGGCAATGAACCCCGCGTTCTCCATGGCGAGCCTTATGGCGCGTAAGTTTTTCATTGATACCGAGTTTCTCGTGCAACGATCTGACATTACATTCAGAGATGGATATGTATCATGAACCTATTGAAAGGTAACATACTCAATCTGATTGCCATCAATGTCGAAGTCTGAATCTTCCCTCTATCACCCAGCTTGATTCGAAGTTTGAACTTACAAATCGACTCCGCGGAACAGTTGAACGAAGGAGTGATTCTTTCCATGTACGATTGGAGTAAGCTCAGCTGCAGTTATGCTTTGTTTAGCCTTCCTCAATTTGATTGAATCCTAAATAGTGAGTAAAGTCACGCTTGATATCATATGCAAAACTGCATTCGGTTATGATACCAACTCCCTGCATGACCCCCATAACGAACTCGCTGAGGCTTATGAACGTCTCATCAGCCTGCAATCTGGTATGCAATCTACATGGTTTGTTGATGTGATTTGTAGCTGCTACTTACCCTAGGTACCAACCTCGCCCGTTTTATTGCTATTTTGGTCATTCCGGGAGTTCCCCGCCTCCTAGAGTCTGACTGGGTGTACAGACATCGCCACTGGTTTTCTCATGTAAAGGACTTAGGTGCCCACCGGGTTTTCAGCTCTTGTTGTTCTTCGGCTTAATTGTGTTGCACCAAGCGCCACTTGAAGTATTGGTAGATTCTATGCATCGCATCAAGAACATTTCGGCACAAATACTCAAAGAACGCATGCGTGACGCCGTAGGTGCGGTATCAGACATGCAGGCAAAACGGGATGTTATGAGCCTGTTGGTCCGTGCTCGCCAAACTCCTTCAGAGGACAAAGAGTTGTACACCATGAGTGATCAATCGATGATGGAACAAGTGGTCTGTAATTCTTCTAGATGTGCAGTCGGCAGTTGCTTGACTACTCTTAGCTAACATTCTTAGGGGCAGGACACGAAACAACAGCTTCAGGCTTAGCATGGGTATTCCTTCCTACGATCGGCTTAATTTTGAAGAGAGTTGACAGCAATAACAGACACTCTGGCTTCTTGCGAATGACAAAGAAAGTCAGACTCAGCTTCGTGACGAGGTTCAGCCCATACTAGCAAAGAATCCACGCCCTGATTATCGTAGTCTCAAAGAACTCCGATGGCTGGACTGCGTGGTGTGAGCCCTCTTTTTCAAAGCTAATTTTCTATAGGTCATTGACGGCGGGCTTTGGTAGTATGGAGAGCTTACGAGTTTTTCCACCTGTGCCAATGACGTTCCGATGTGCAAAGAAAACGGACTACATTGATGGAGTCCTGGTTCCGAAAGGCACCATCCTCTATGTGCCTGTTCGTATCCACATTTTATTCATCAACAATTTCCTGAATCTCATGAAAAGATACGTGTCGTCAACACATGGAAAGATTTATGGGGATCAGACGCCGAACAGTAGGGCCCCTTTATGAATCATTCTTATAGGATCAAATAAACAATTTCGTAGATTTAGACCGGCTCGTTGGCTGGACCTGCCAAAGGGATACAACCCTTCGTCCTCCATGCTTTCCTTTCTCTCTGGCCCTCATGCATGCATTGGCAAGACAATGGCAATTATAGAAATGAAGGTTGTTCTAGCGTGAGCAATCCTCCTTTCGTTCATCAACTCAATAGTCAATATACCTTCACAGGACGTTAATTACAAAATTCAAGTTTGAACCTGCATACGAAGGACAAGTTCCTCAACCAACAGCTGCAGTGACAATGAGTAAGTATCTCTTATTGACTATATATATTTTCTCAACGCTGCATTTAAGAACCGAGAGATAACATGCCACTTCGGGTTCGCAGAGCTTGAACTTGGGTAGTAGGCAACAACTTGAACTTGAAGCGTGTTTACAATTGACATTTGTGGTTGATAAGTTGCTTTTTTGTGAATATATTGCTGGTGCGTACGACTGGATGCGTCTGTCTAGGAGAGACTACTGGTTCAGGATGTCTTTAGTACTATATGAGTATACTTAGGACGCGACGAGACTCAGAACACCAAGATCGGAGCGAGGCCAAACATGCCTCTATCGCATGACCTCTATTTACAAATCTATCGCACTTGAAAAAACGGTTACTTTACTTTGTCGGAGCGAAATTACTTTAGAAACATGAGTAAGATATGTGCAAGATGTGTAAACTCGGGTTGAACTCGGAGGAATAAATCAAACTTACATAATCATTCTGTTTCTGGTGCAACTTCACAAGACGACGACAACGCTGCCAGTAACAGCCTTATTCAATGGTGCTTGTGAAGCGAACCAAAACATGGGCAGACGTGGACTCTGCGGCGACCGACGAACAGGCTTTAGAGAAACTAGTTGACCCCAATGCCGTCGTATCGGACATGAAGACTGAACTCCGTAAATCACAGGCGGCGAGAGTAAGTACTTTCCATTGAAACCCCTCATTCACGCACATTAACGGGTGATATTTGGCGAAAGTCGCGTCCATTTTACGCGACGGGAAAGTTTCTCTTCCCATTAGGATTATTGCGTGAGTTGCATCGCCTCCACATAGTTTCATGTATTCATTGCCCACTTTCTTGTTTTCCCCAACCCTGTTTAGTGGGAACGGCTCTCGCGTTAGCGTTGATAGAACCCAAAGACATCCAAGACATCCATACGCACATGACGGTTCTCATGGATCAATATAACCACTATCTGCCAGACCTGCCAGGATTTGATTTGACTCGAGTTGAAGCAGAGTGGTCACGATTCCGGAGTAGTATCCCTGAAATCTGGAAATTCAATAACGATGGCCGTGAATTTCAAGTTGGAGAAACCATGAAGGCAAGAGGACTGAGCGCCTCTCATCCTGTTATACTCATTCCTGGCGTGATATCAACTGTACGTAAAGATATACATGCTTCGGAATCATTTATTGATAGCAAGGATATCAGGGACTGGAATCTTGGTCCACAGAGCCAGAATATCGTGCTTTCTTCCGAGAAAAACTATGGGGAGGGTTCAACATGATATCCCAGGTTACCTTTAACAAGGAAAAATGGATAGCCGCTATGATGCTCGACCCTAAAACTGGATTGGATCCACCAGGCGTTAAAATTAGGGCTGCAGAAGGAATCGACGCTGCGAGTAGTTTCGTTCATGGCTATTGGATCTGGTATTATATTGCGGATTGTGTTCTGTCTTTTCCTTCCAAACAAACTTGATGTCTTCTTCAGGTCAAAAATAGTGGAAAACTTGGCTGTCGTTAACTACGACACAAATAATCTACATTTAGCACCATATGATTGGCGTCTTTCGTATTACAACCTCGAAGAGAGAGACGGTTACTTTTCCCGGTTGAAATCTACCATTGAAAGTTTCAGGTATGTCGCATCCCCTTCATTGTTCCCACAAAGTAACGATTACAGACGACGGCAAGGCAAAAAAGTCGTCATTGCCGCTCATTCAATGGGGTCTACGGTGAGTAAACTTGTTTCGCAAATCTGACACATTTTGACGGGATGTCAGGTTTTACTGGTGAGCCTCTTTGCTTCTCACTTGGTTTATTGCTGAGAAGATTTTTAGTACTTGTGAGCACGCGAAATGCCTCAAGGACATGCTCATTGTCAAACGCCTTCCAAATCTAGTTTCAAGTGGGTGGAATCGCCGTTTCATGGGAGCGGAGGACCTCAATGGGTAGAGGTACAGTCGCTGTTATACATTCAAAAGAGCCATATGATTGACCTTGTATTCTGTTCCAAGAACCACATTGAGGCTTATATATCAATTGCTGGGACTCATTTGGTAATTCTGCTTCACAGTCTTCAACTCTGATGACGAATGTTATGTTGTAGGGTGTTGTGCGTGTTTTTACCCCTTGGTGATTATGAAGTAGCGTTGATTCTTTCCATAGGCCAAAGCTATGTCTGCCTTCTTGTCGGGAGAAATGAAGGACACTGTGCAGATGAATCCAGCTGGTGCATATGGTACGTACTCATTGAATCACGTCCCTCTACCTACTTAGATCTATAGAGTACTGGAAAGATTTTTCTCCCGCAAAGAGAGGCAAGATCTCTTTAGAAGTTGGGCTGGGAGTGCCAGTATGTGGATTAAGGTAGGCACTGGCTTTTTTAAAACTTGCTGCAATGACATGACTTATCGGGCGAAGGGCGGAAACGCAGTATGGGGTAATGAAACTTACGCGCCTGACGATGAACCAACAGCTATACATACACACGGAGAGCTGATAGCGTTTAGGCAAGGACTGGAAGTCGACGTGGCTGGGCTCAATATGAAAACATCAAAGATGACCGCCGAACAGGCAGGGACCTGGATTTTGGAACAGACACCATCAACTTTTCAGGTCAGTTGTTTACAACTGGGGTCGGATTTGCACGCTTAGAATGGATATAAGAAAATGCTAGCTTCGAATTATTCGTTCGGGCTTGAACGCGATGAGGCTACTCTGACGAAGAATGACCTTGATCATACCAAGTGGACTAATCCCCTCGAAGTGAGGTGAGTCTCTTTTTACATTCACATACGTAAAAGAATAAAGGCACAAAATGCTAGGTTACCAAATGCCCCTTCGATGAAACTGTATTGCGTGTATGGCCACGGAAAAGAAACGGAGGTTAGCATCCCATTGTTATTGTCTCGCGTCAAATAATAATCAGTTACAAAGCGTTCTTATTGGTTTGTTGACAAACGAAAGATGGATGAAAAATGTTCGTTGACCTTCATTTAGGTACACAAGAGAAGGACGTGAACGTGATGAGTTATCACAAGACAATGTTGACCAAGTCTGTCGCGACTCGTCTTCTAATGATTGCTTGAACGATCGCGAACTTTTGAATGTGTCGCTTTCAAAACAAACATGGATCGACGCCTCAATCACGAATGACAGTATAGTGCCAAAGGTTTGTTTAGGGACTTTGGAACAATTTGTGACAGTTCTACTTAATTACTCGACGATAGGTCCGAAACGGGGTTAAAATGGGAGAAGGGGACGGCACAGTCAGTTTACTAAGTCTGGGTGCCATGTGCGCAGAAGGTTGGAAGCGGCCCAGATGGAATCCGGGAGGTATCAAAGTCGTAACTGTTGAGGTAATGTCGTCCAAGTTCTGCCGAAAAGAACGTTCGTGTAACTGGCGAACTTCTCAGCTGCCGCATCGACCTGTGCTTTCCATTCCACGTGGGGGAGCTAATACCAGCGACCACGTTGACATTTTAGGATCGACAGGTCTCAACGAGATCATACTGAAAGTGGCGACAGGTGTTGGCTATGAGATTGAGGAAAACTATGTTTCCAACATTAGAGATTATGCAAAAAGGATAGAATGGGACTAAGACACTGACCCACACTTGTATCACCATTAGGGTGAAAATATAGATTTGACTTTTTCCGAATCTTCGAACACCTTAGTGGTGTAATAGAGGATAAGCTCGGACAATGCACTTTCATGGAAAGGCATTGGGAATGCTTGATCAAAATCTTGTGTCCATAACGCTGGGTGGAACGCTTCGCTGTGGAACGCATTAGGTGAAAGAATTTCCAAGTGAAGAAGCTCTTTTTTTTGACAAACCCTGATTCAGTGTGATTCAAGGCCCAATCGACTATTTCCTGAACACGGCCACAGCAATCGGTGCCCAGCTCGGACAGCTGGTGGGTTTCTTGGGGTGATAGGTCGGACCAGAAGAGACGAGGGGAGTTTCGGTGGTAGTGTTCATTCAGTTTGGGGAAGTACTCGTTAAAACGGATGATAAAGTTACTTATGGATGGTGGACGAGCTGTCAGGAGGAGGTGCATATCCTAAAATCGAATAGACAGATGACCGGGATGGTTGTTTGGATTTGAACTGAGGACAAACCAATTGACAAAATTCGGCAATGATAGTGATATACATAGTTCGCATGGTGTCGCTATCAGACTCGAGGTTCCTGAAGTACGCTTCATCCTCTGGGGACAAGCGGGTGATTATGTTTTCGTTCTGGACTTGATAATAGTCGTTCCAGACGGTTGCCTCGTGTGTGGAAGCCAAGGTCCTTTTGCGATAAAACTCGACGGTTGCTAGAAGGTCCAATAGATTTGGAATTCGGGGGGTTATAAGAGTTGGAAGTAGTATTTTGTTGATTGAATATATCACGACATCGAGTGGAGGTACTTGCTTGATGATTGGCGACTTTGGAGAGAGAACTACTCGTTCGATATATTCTGAAAGAAATTATGAGCGATTTTGTCTAATTTATATGTTTTATATGGAGGTTTAACCATAAATTTTTTTGTGATCTTTTTTTGGAGTTTTGCCGATATCTTCGACGCTGGCTAAAAGGTCGCGTAGTTCGTAAAGAGGATCCATGATTAAGTAAGCCTTCTCCGAGGACTTTTGTCACACGAGTCACAAGCCACGTGCTACCAAAACAAGTAATGAGATTTCCCAAAATATACATAATTTATATAACGCGTTCATGTCGTATAATATAAAAATCCCAATATCTCAGAGACTTGTCTTCAGTTTCTCCCCAACTCACTAAGTATGCCTACAGCAAAACGTCCTCCCCAAGTACTAACCCTTCTCCTCATCGTTCCATATAACCTCCTCACCATAGTATCTAGCACACTCAGGTTCTTGTCGTCGGTGGTGGTCCCGCTGGTTCCTATGCCGCCTCCGTTCTTGCTCGTGAGGGCCTCGACGTCACTCTCCTTGAAGCCGACAAGTTTCCTCGGTTCGTTTTTCCCTTTGTTTTATTTCCTTTCTCATTTGTATCATAATCTATCTTAGCTACCACATTGGCGAAAGCCTCATCCCATCAGTCCGTCCATACTTTCGTTTTATCGATGCCGAATCTATCTTGGTCAACCACGGGTTTATTTCAAAGGTAATTTTTCCTTCAGAAATCCCTTACGTCAACTCAAAATTTGGTCACTTGTATATTAGCCTGGCTCTGCCATCAAGTTTAATCAGTTCAAACGCGAAGGATGTGAGCCCTTACATTCACCGTCATCGTAATGAATCCTCTAATTCATGTTATAGACACCAACTTTGTCGCTCTCGGACATGATAACAATGCCTGGAATGTCGTCCGTTTTTTTTTTCTTGTTCCTTTCCCCTCGTATAGCTCAGACATCACAGATTCGCTCTGAATTCGATCTTCTCCTCCTGAATCATGCTCGAAAATTGGGTGCTTCGGTATTTGAACGTACTAGGGTAACAGACATCTCCTTCTCCCCCGTTGATCCCAACAAGCCTATCTCCGTTACATACGCTCAAACAACCTCGCCGGTTGTGTCTCCTTCCTCATCTACCTTGATTGCCTCTACAGCGTCCCTTTTTGGCCGCTTGATGTCTCCGTTGATGCCCAAAGCAACGACTATGACCGGAACTATGACCTTCACTTATCTGATCGACGCCACAGGACGTGCTGGTTTGCTATCAAACAAATATCTCAAGAACCGTCACTACAATGCCTCCTTGAAGAATGTGGCGGTATGGGCATATTGGGAAGACACAGATTTCTATGGTAAAAACAGCTCACGACAAGGGGCACCCTGGTTTGAGGCTTTAACTAGTTTGTTCAATATTTGCTTGTGTCCTGGTTTTTAAAAGAAAATAACCAAACGTAGATGAAGCTGGGTGGGCGTGGTTCATTCCACTCCACAACGGGACGACATCTGTCGGAATCGTTGTTCACCAATCATTTTACAACAGCAAGCTTGAAGGACCAGTTGAACCTTCACCGTTTTCCCATCCCAGCACGTCCAATCCATCGAACTCTAAAATCGTATCTTTTTATCTCTCTAACCTTGTTCTGGCTCCTGGGGTGACTCGGCTCATTACCTCAAAAGGAAAATTGGTCGACGGAAACGTGAAAACTGCGAGTGACTTTAGTTATTCCGCCTCATCATACGCTGGAAACAATTACCGCATTGTCGGCGATGCAGGTGGTTTGTAATCTTCAGCTCTTTCATCTCTCCACGGTTGCTAATCTTCCCCTCGTGTTAGCCTTCATAGACCCTTTTTTCTCAAGTGGCATCCACCTCGCTCTCACTTCAGCACTCTCAGCCTCTGCCACTATCTGCGCGTCTATTCGCGGCCACTGTTCGGAATCAACGGCAGCTGAGTGGCACACTACACGCGTTTCCACAAGCTACACGAGGTACGTATGTTTCCTTCGTCTCTTGACACTGTCTCTGATATCAACCTTCGAAACAAAGGTTCCAGGTCGTCGTCCTCAGTGCATACAAGCAAATTCGTGCCCAGAATTTGGATATACTGTCCGATATTGACGAAGATAATTACGATCGCGCCTTTGCATACTTGCGCCCAGGTATGTCTGCGCATTCAGACCTGAATTTCCTTCCTAACTTCCGACAAGTCATCCAGGGTGCCTCAGACATGGGAAAACGTTTATCCGAGACGGAACTTCAGAAGTCTCTTGAGTTCTGTGTAAAGCTATTCAACCCAACAACGCCTGAACAACATGAACGTCTTTCTCAATCATTTGGAACGTGCAATGCCCTTTTTGACGTCGCAGCGCCTATCGTGAAACCGGCTGTGCTTGAAGATGCCATAAGGATTAGCATCCAAAGCTTTGCCTCTTGTTCGGAAATGGACAGCGATTCCGACTCTGATAAATCGTCTTCAGATACTGCTCGAAGGGCAGAAACAAAACTGGTTCTCGAAAAGATCAATGCTCGCAGAATCGTCCATGCTGAGTACGATCTCAACAACATGGAAGTAGAGCCGCTTGACGGGTATGTTATGCGGCTTAAGCGAGGGTTACTGGGGTTGAGGCAAGTCGTCCCCCATATTTGAAAGTACTTGCTTGTCGAAGGGTATCTATCTCAATACGAATTGGACTGCTCTCTCCCTCTTTTAGAACATTTTTTGGGTCTCATGGAGCTTACAATTGCTTGCTCAAATTATGCCCATTATTACATAGAGATGCATGTATTTTTATCTGTACTTGTTTTTGTTTTTTCTTGGAAAAATAAATCCGGGCCGCTTACTGTCCGCGGGCCGGTTAACAACTACATATACCTCCCCTCATATAAAGTTAATTGTCGAACTTGTCCAACTAGGTATTCATCAACATTGGCCATGTCCTCGAACCAGACTCCAACATTCACGTTTAACAATGGTCTCCATGTTCCTGCTATCGGACTTGGGTAAGTACCAATGCAGAAACTTCTGGAAGGTCAGCTATCATGAATTCCTGATTAGATGTTGGATGGGTGAACCTGGTGGAGGAAGTCGAGTACACGATATGTGTTTGAATGCACTCAAGGTGAGTTATTTTTCGCACCCCCCCCCCAAAGAAAAAAACTTGAATCTTGATCATCAAAATGGGATCTGCCAGAATGGATATCGCCACTTTGACACGGTTTGAAGCTTCCCTTACTGGTTCAAAGCAACACGATTCTGACGTGGGCCACATAGGCATCGAAATATGGTACTTATTATCTGCTATGGTTGTCGAGAATTTAATCTAACGTGACACGTTATTGAGGTAACGAGGAACAAGTTGGGGCTGCCATTCGTGAGTCAGGCATCCCAAGAGAGGAGATCTTTGTAACCACCAAATTGCCGTACGTGCATTACGCGACATTGAGACCTGTGATATTCACAGATTGCTGTCTCAGGGACGACTGGAAGAGCGTACGCGAAGAGTTCGAGAGCTCTCTCCAGAAACTTGGCCTTGGTTACGTTGATCTTTACCTTATCCACTGGCCCCAACACGTCGTTGTAAATGGTGGCCCTTTTACCTTCTCACATCACATTTCATTCCCGTCATTAACATGAGACTGACTAGATGACGGCTCGCTACTTGTTTTGGCACCTGGAGAACAACCAGACTTTGTTCATGCATGGAAAGAAATGGAAAAGTTTGTGGAAGAAGGTCTGCTTTGGCCGACGGATTTGGAAACCGATACTCACCTTCTAAATCTATTTAGGAAGGGCCAAGAGCATTGGCGTCTCCAATTTCTCAGTGAAGACTTTGAATGACCTTCTTCCGCACTGTTCTATCGTTCCAGCAACAAATCAAGTGGAATTGCATCCATGTCTCCCGCAAAATGAATTGAAACAGTTCTGCGAAGAAAAAGGAATTTTACTGACAGCTTATTCGCCTTTGGGTAAGTTTAACATCCAACAATGCTATTCACTCAGGGAGAAGTTTGACCTGCATAGGGCGATCCACAACGTTCTTCGTTGACCCGGTCGTTAAAGCCGTCTCGGAGAGAATCAACGCGACCCCGGCGCAAGTTGTCCTTGGATGGGCAGTGCAACGCGGGACCATTGTTGTCCCCAAAAGTGAAAACGAAGCAAGGATGATTGAGAATCTGAAGGTCCATATAGCCACCAAGGAGTCTTTGCAACGTTTATTGACTTTATTGTCCTTTTAGTTGTCGTCACTTTCAGAACTCGACATGAACGCCATCGATAGCATTCATGGCCAGCCAGGAATGCACAAATCTCTTCTCAAATATCATAAACCTGATAGTACGGTTTTCGGATGGACATACGAGTGGCTGGGCTGGAACATGAAAGCTGGTGGAGTTGTGGCATAGTACGAAATAGAACAAGTCTGTCATGATTGTCATAATTTAACATGAAAGGTCGTCAAAGTCCGATGGAATATCTGAGCTGGCAGAGACTCGGAGATAAGATATCGCGAAGGCGTTCGCCTACGAATTAATGTGTCGCGAATCATACGGATGGAATCAAACGGTGACCGCTAGGACTGCCGTTGGAAAGTCCATTCGGGACTAATGTGCTCGTGTGGAGTGAAGGTAACGGTATAGACTCGGACTGATCATGAGTTTGAGCAGATTCACGACGATGACGATATTGAGAATTCCGGCCTTTATGTTAAGATGTCAGAAGAGGATCAATGATTATAAGGAGGGTTCGAAGCATCTTCTTTACCTGGATAGGAAGTGGGGTTTGCTTCAAGTTTCTCTCTCGGAATTTGTGGGTCACGGTTTGACCGTCTTGGATGGGACTGGGCCGCTACTACAGGAATAAGGGTACTCAAGTGGGTTTCGGACTGGGAATGCTCTTGAATTGGCTCCATCGGGGTGGGCATAAGACGAACATGAGTTTGACGGGACTGGTGTGGCATCAAGATCGGTACAGGCGTTGCATCGTCGAGAATGGGTAATGTGAAAGTATCTTGAGCGTCTGAGCGCTGCCGAGATGACCGTGTAGGCTTCGTGAATAGATTATCTTCTTCCCCGTCCTGCGACCGGTGATCTGAAATCCGTTGATAAATACGGCGCCACCACGAGGATTGCCGTCTGTCATGACCACTTTCGAGGCGTTGACTGAACCTTTCTTTGTCAGAATTGCCTTGGTAGGAAGGATCAGAAAGAGCACGGATTCACGGATAAAATATTGCGACAAACCAAGGAAGAGTCCTCGCCGTTCTAGCTCTTTCTCAATTTGTGTTCCTAAGCTTTCGCTTCTCTGTCTTCTGGCGTAGTCCAGCCCGTATCCGTAATCGTTTCCTATGCCTAACCATTGTTTCTCACCCTCAATCTCCACATCAACATGCTCCTCTACATTAACATGTACTTTTGGGAGGGTGGCTACATTATACCCATCGTCATTGTCGCCATGTATTGTAGACGACGAAGCTCGAGGTCGACCAAAAGCCTCCGTAAAGTGAGCTGTCCGCCTTGCACCTATATCATAAGTAGACTCTTTCCCCCTTGTTCTATCCCACAGGTGAATGCACCCAATCCAGATCTCTCTAAATGTTTCGCGGAAATCCATGGCATGACACAAAGAGCGAAAGCGATTAGTCTTCTCAGACTCGGGTTCTGATGAGTCCAATTTCTGATATGGTTTGTATGAAAAGGCGTAGATATGCAAGATCGCAAAAAGTCTAAACAGGTAGTTATCAGCTGGAAGGGAGCTTTGACATTGGGAGTAGTACAGACGACATCTCAATCGTCTCTAACACGGCACCAATACCAATGTTGACATCGTTCGCGGTCATATATTTAACCTAGAAAATGTTGAGCACGACAACCTTCAAGGCAAGTGAAGCCCCCTTCACAGCTTTGATGACCCCAATCATACTCAACAGGGATAGAAAGATGGATTGCCAGAAGGTAAGAAAGACTGAAACAAAGGTTCGAAATAGCATGATGCACTGTTGACTAGACATACCGACTGCCTTGATTGCAAATAGGCGCAGTAGAGGGCGGTGCGGGGCAACTAACCCGGATATCGGAATGTAGAGCTGAATCAGGCAATACATGGCAATGGTAACAGAAACCGAGACGATTATGGATAGCTATGTAGCATCAAGATATTGAGTCTTTGATTCCAAAGTGTAGAGAGGGGCTCACGTAAATGTGCCCCCATCCAAGCCCCCAAGACTGCTCACAATACAAGCCTAGATAATTGAGAATTATGGCCGCAAACGTTGTTCTTTGAAACGATTATGAGCACTTCTCAAGACTATTTGGTCGCATGCCAGAGTGTTGACATACGTTGGGCGGATAACACAATATTGCAAGATACCCCATTTCACAATTTGAAGAAAATGTAGGCCATCCTACGAAATAAGGAGCTGTTTCCAAAGGGAAGCAAAAGATGAGGACTTACCTGAGGTTTCCATTTGACAAAACCAAGAGGTAATATCCATTTCTTGATAGGCTCGCCTTTTCTCTTTGCCTCCCTGTCAGCGTATCGTGATAGTCCATATTTGAGAAAAACAGCCTTCTGTTCTTCTGGATCATGGGAAATGTACATCAATAAGAGATAGAAGAAGGACGTCAGAACCGTAGATTCGTAAGCATCTCTCATAAGTGTCAACGCAGTCGAATGATTCTGGCATATGAATCTTGTGAGTGAACGAGGCTTTCAACATGTACATTGGAAAGGTAGGCTTACCCAGAAAAGAAAGGAAGCAAAGCTCACGAGGGCATAGATCGGTACCATGAAGAGAATTCGCACGATATCTTGGAATACAATTGGATTAGGGGGGATAATTTACGTAGTGTTGCCCTATACGCACATCTTTGTTCACGTTTCTGACAAAAAGAACATGTTAGGGTGTTACGGTTCATATACGACGCACATAAATCCGAACTACGTTTGTGTACCATCGAAGATGATTGTTTATCAGCCAGAACGACGTTAACGTTGCAAGGATGGCGAAAAATCCTGATATTATCCAACCAACCTGCAAACCGGAGCGTAAGCAAGGTTAGATGGCACGATATGAACACATACATGGTAGACTTTTCACAAACGATGGTCAGACAATCTGAGTACTGTTAATGTTGGCTGGTGCTGACCTTGAAGTACAATACGACCGTTTTGAAGTAGGGGAGGGCCATCTTCGGCCTTTGCTTGATAGCACGTCGCATTGTTCGACATTGAATTCACTAAAAGAGTAAGACGTCGAACCAAAGGGTTCCGACTGCGATTGAGTGGGCCAGGGTTACAATTCGTCGTAGGCTGTGGGCATTGAAGGCTGAGAAGAGATTATGGGATGAGTTTAAGCTCTCATCGACATCTATAGAGATCCTCAGCAGTGTCACGGCAAATGTCACATCAAAACTTGAAGCTTTTGTCACTCTGTCCAACTTCTCTCGATGCCAGTCAAATTCCACTGGCAGCCTACTTGTACCGCTTGGTATCTCCTGTCTTGACTCTGCATGCTCATGAACTAGGCTTGTGGTGGGGTGGTTTTCCAAGATTGATAACCTACAAACTTTAGAGGTTCCCTGGTCTACTCACGTTCTAAAAAAACTCATCTCTATAATAATATATGCCGTGAGTACAAAGGGCGACAAGAAGATCTAACAAGCCCCAACCTCATGCTCGCAACTTATCTCAGCAACGTTGTCAACTTGTTCTGATGAGATATCACAGATAGTTACATAGGCATGTATGTCATTTGTTATCCTTCCATGTGGTTGTGGTGAACACTTGCGATTCTGATAGCATATTCTCTGCCTTCCTTCTATTCTTGTCCTCAAGAAAGCAATCATATAAATGTAGCGGATTGGGAAATATCCCTTTGACTGCGTTCCCTTTCCCCCCTTTTTTTGCCTTGTTACTATGCCATTCAATCGCAATATTTGTCTCTTTTTCGCATTTGTTCTTCTTGTTCGAGATGTGACGGCCACTGGTAGTGCTGTGCAAGGAATGGAGGACGCGCTAGCTATCCAACAGGAGCAGTTACAGAGGATGAATGACTTCTTGGGACCAGTAGCAAATGTCCAGAATTCCGACCCAGCGCCGACTATAACTTTCAATAATCCTGCCGCCAAACAATTTTTTGTGGATGGAACTAAGATCCCTGAAGGTGAGTACTACCCTTTTGATGTTCATACTCAGGCCCTAAGAAGGATGCCCCATCTCAGTTGACTTTGACGCTGGGCCTTCGTATGCTGGGTTGATGCCCATCTCCGGTAACAAAAACGAGACTCGAAAGTTGTTTTTCTGGTGAGATGTTTCCTTTCAATGGGGTAATCTGTCAACTCCAATAATGTAATTTGTAGGTTCTGGCCCACTAATAATGCATCGAATGCAAAAGACCTTACGTTCTGGACGAATGGTGCTTATGCCTCTCGTCTCGAAGCTGAGAAACCTGATTCACTTTGGGAAACCAAGGCGGCCCGGGTTGTTCGTCGCTCGAAGGCTTTTTGCAAGAAAATGGGCCTATTTGTGCGTACACTTACAGTCAGATGGCCAACCATTTCTTTAAGAGATCTTGCAGCGTGGTCATGGGGCCAGGCCAAGCCGACGCCGTGAATAAAAATTTCCTATCTACTTCCCTTACTTTACTGAAACAACAAAGCAATCCATGGTCTTGGACTAACCTCTCTCACGTTCTCTGGGTTGAGCAGCCAGTTGGGGTATGTGCTTTCTGCATCATGTTATGAGTTGTTGCAGTCAATACCCGCCGTTGGGTAACATTTTCTGTAGACGGGATTCAGCCAAGGCGTACCTAACATCTCCAATGACGACGAGCTGGCAGCTCAACTGACCGGATTTCTGGAGCAATTTTTGGAGATCTTTAATGAGCTCAAAGGGAAAAACTTGTACTTGACTGGAGAAAGTGTAAGCAAATTACATTGTTGCCCTTGTGGGCTTTCTGACACCTCAGTAGTATGCGGGCTTTTGTGAGGAAGCATCCTGAAAAGCACGAGTCGTGTGTTAATCTTCCTTTCAGATGTCCCTTATATTGCCAATTGGATCTACGAACATCCAGGGCTTGATCTCAACTTGAAAGGTATCTGGATTGCAGACCCGTCGCTATCATACGGGGTTATCCAGCAAGAGATTCCGGCGCTACGCTTTGCTCAGGTCACTTCCCATCCAGGCATGAGTACTCTTCCATGATCGATTAATTGATTTAACACAGGCGAACAAGAACCTATTTCCATTTAATAGCACATTCTGGGCAACTCTCCAAGCCACCTCCGATCAGTGTGGATATACCGACTACCTTGACAAATTCGTCACATACCCACCTAAAGGGCAACTTCCTCTTCCTTCTGCGACGAACGGGACGTTCACAGTAACACCTGCTTGTCGTATCCACAGTCCCATCCAACGAGCCGTAACTCTGTACTTCTTCAATCTTTATCAACACACGACATACTTATTTCCATGACTGCAGCCTTAATCCCGCATTTGACGTTTACCGGTAAATACAGTACCATGATAATCCAAGGGTTCGATACTAACCCATACATTAGAGTTTCTGATACCTGGCCTATTCTCTGTGAGAAGATTCTATAATATCGCCACATTGTCACTGTTAAAATAAAGGATATCAGGGAGTGTCCTTGGTTTCCCCCGTTCCACCCAGGAATTCATCTATTTCAACCGGTATGTGTTCCATAAATTCGCCGGTTTCATTGTGATGTATTTACTCAAGTCTCGAGGACTGATGTAAGTACATACGGAGTACTGCACAGCACTGGGAGCAGAATGAGATTTTTAACTGACAGGTTCAAGATGCTATCCATGCACCTCATATAACATGGAGTTCATGTTCAAGCGGTTCAGTTTATGTGAACGCGACTACTGGCCGTCCAGGGAATGACCAGTCGATCCCTTCCACGTTGAGTGTACTGCCGAACGTAATCGAAAAATCAGTGCGAACTGTCATTGTACACGGTCTTGCGGTGGGTCCTCCCATTTGCATTTTGCCAGATCAATAAATGACCGTATGTATAGGACTTTATTCTCGTGGCCGAAGGAACTCGCATCGCAATCCAGTGCGTGTTTGCAACTCTTCTAATATAAACCAGCGGGATCATTGTAACTACTACTCATGTTTAGGAATATGACCTGGAATGGCGCTCAAGGGTTCCAGACCCCGATCGAATCAGAAAACTTTTTGGTCAAAGATATGGGTGTTTATGGAAACATGCACACAGAACGGGGACTCACCTGTACGTGATGTACACGATGGAGGCATTCCCAACTCATCATGATCGTGTTCCAGATGTTGAGTTCTACTTCAGTGGCCATATGACCCCCCGTAAGTCGATTTGAACGGAGTGATCATAATACACGGGGGTTAAATTTTGTCCAGAGTTCGTTCCCTGGGCCGCCTACAACACTGCATCCTTCTTGTTAGGACATCAGGATTCCCCTTCGTCTTGATTCTTTTGTATTGTCCGTTGTTACTAAAGTTGGTTACTTGTGTCGTATAATGTTGAATGTACTTTCCTTATTTTTGATGACTCAAGTCGAATTCGAGTCAGCTGATCGCATGCTTTTTGCCAATTTTGATTATCCATTTGGTTTAAGTACCTACCAGCTAACACCCATTCTCCGTCCTCGCTCTTGCATCTGTCCTCATCCTCCATGTCCTCTTCAACACTTCCACCAGACTTAGCTGGCACGATCGACGTGCTCATGATCGACAATTTTGACTCGTTCACCTGGAATCTTTATCAGCAGTTATGCCTCCTTGGAGCCAAGGTCACTGTCATTCGGAACGATGCCATCGAACCAGAGAAATTCTCCCAATTGAAGATAAACTCCCTGATAATCTCTCCCGGACCAGGACATCCACAAACTGATTCGGGTATATCTAAGGCAGCCATCGAATACTTCCAGGGCAAGGTGCCCATCCTTGGCGTCTGTATGGGGCTAGAATGCCTTGTCGATTTGTATGGTGGTGAAATAGCGTGAGGAATTACTCTCACGTCAGGTGTACAGGTGATAATTTATTTTTTAGGTATGCTGGGGAGATTATGCATGGCAAAGTCAGTCGAATCCGCCACGACAATAGAGGATGCTTCAAAGACATCCCTCAAGGAATCGAATCCACTCGTTATCACTCTCTGAGCGCGTCTCACACCACCTTACCTCCTGATCTTGCTATCACATCTATATCCGGTTCTGGTGTCATCATGGGAGTGCGCCATCGGAAATATACACTCGAAGCCGTTCAATATCACCCAGAGAGTATTTTGAGTGACGGCGGCGACGCGTTAATGCGCAATTTTCTTTCATTGCGAGGCGGATTGTGGGAACTGAATCCCCAATCTGGTGTTCTCGACAGTAACCTTCCTCCGTTCCCTGTTGAGGCTCTTTCGAAAGAGATTGCCTCTGACCCCACAGCCAAGGCCAAAGTTCCTACGATACTGGAGAAGATATACGCGCAGCGCCTGAAGGATGTTGCATCGGCGGAGTCTACGCCCGGAACCACATTTGCCGACCTAGAAACGCTCCTTCATCTCAACATTGCACCACCTCTAATCCCGTTCGTAACTCGCATAAAACAAACACAGTTGGACAGGCCAGCCCTCTTTGCTGAGATCAAACGTGCTTCGCCTTCCAAAGGTCCCATATCTCTCACGACATCTCCTGCGGCTCAAGCTTTGACATACGCACTTTCTGGTGCCCAGACGATATCCGTTCTGACAGAACCCAAATGGTTCAAAGGTTCATTGCAGGATATGCTTCATGCGCGTCTGAGCGTGGCCCACCTGCCTAACAGACCAGCGATTCTTCGAAAGGACTTCATTCTTAGCCGCTATCAGGTGTTGGAGGGCCGCATTTGGGGAGCCGACACTGTTTTGCTCATTGTGAGCATGCTTCCTGAACCACTACTCCGGGATCTTTACGAATACAGTCGGGAATTGGGTATGGAGCCTTTGGTTGAAGTCAACAACGCCAAAGAAATGGAGATAGCGCTTTCACTTCCGGCCAAGGTCATTGGAGTGAACAACCGGAATTTACATGATTTCCAGGTTGATATGGGCACCACTAGCCGCTTGAGTGACATGGTTGCAGACAAAGATGTTATACTGTGCGCCTTGAGTGGCATTTCTTCGCCAGAAGACATTCAGCGCTACGCATCTGAAAACGTAAAAGCGGTCCTCATTGGAGAGAGTCTCATGCGCGCCGAAGACCCTGCTTCGTTCATTCGACACCTTCTTTCGTTGCCAGATCCTTCATCCACAACCCCTTCGTGGCAGAACACTGCTCCTCTCGTCAAAATATGTGGCATCCGATCCAAAGCCGAGGCACTCGCAGTCGCTCAAGCTGGTGCCGACATGCTCGGTTTAATGTTTGTAAAAAGCGCCAAAAGTCACATTGATCTGGAAACTGCCCGAGATATCTCGGCAGCTGTTCGAGCGTTGCGCTTTGCGACTACCTCTCAGTCCACTCCTAGTGATGTTGGTAATGGCCCTTGGTTCAATACTCACGCCTCACGCCTTTCGACATCTACAGATAGGCCCCTCTTGGTCGGTGTCTTCCAGAACGCACCTCTTGCCGAGATTCTCCATTCCATCTCTTATGCCCAACTAGATCTCGTTCAATTGCATGGGTCTGAGCCTATGGATTTGGCCCATCATATTCCAGTCCCCGTCATCCGCGTTTTCCATGTTGGAACTGGAACTGGGGCTGATGGCATAACGAGACCTGGCGCCCATCAGTTTGTACTCCTGGATAGCATGCGTACTGATGGCAGCAAACTTAGTGGTGGCACAGGCAAAGTTGTAGATTGGGATTTTGCAAGAAGCATCGTCGATGCTGGGGAGATCAGAAGAACAGCGCATAATTACAGCCCTAAAGTCGCTTCAGCAGACGACGTGAAAGCGGAGGACGATGTATCTGCCCCCTCAACCGTTTTGCACGACGCCTCGTCCAAGCTTCCTCTTCCCATTATCCTTGCAGGGGGTCTCAATCCTTCCAACGTTGCGCATGCGATTCACACAGTCTCTCCTTGGGCTGTCGACGTCAGTAGTGGGGTGGAAACCGAAGATCGTCTAGGCAAGGATCTCGACAAGGTTTTGGCCTTCATCCAGGCGGCGAAAAGTACTCAGCTTACTACCATTAGTTGAGGCTCTCGTCCGTGTGACTGCATTCAACCTGTGTACAGATAGACACCATTTTTGGAAGTAAATTGGACGCATTGACTAGGCAAATGTGATAATTCCGCAGATAAAAAATACAGGGTATCGAAATTCCTCTCATATGCTATCAAATCATATAGACCATGGCGAGATGAGTTTCCTTGTCGATGTTAAGCCCTGATGCCGCCTCCTAGATGAGTACCAGCCAATTCGCGTTCAAGTTCTTCACTTGGATCATCCATAATAGGACTGCGAGGCCGGTTGCCAGCTGGAGCTGTAAACGACGAAGTAGCTCCATGCATAGGCCCATGTTCCTGGATGGGTGAATTGAGAATCTCCTCTCGCGAGGGGATTGGAAGACTAGATAGAATTTTCTGAAGTCAAACAGGAAAGCTTGTAGCTATGATAGGACGACATACCTATCTTGACGACGGATCTGACCAGAGGCCCTTGCTTGAGCGCGCACCTCGGCTCGGAAATTGTTGACTTCTTCGACAATAAGCTTCTTCATTCCTTCGATACTATCTTCTTCTTCGAACCCGAAATCAAATTTCTGGTGCAGGAGATCAATTATTTACAACTCTCATGGGTCTGAAAAAAAAACGTACCTTCTCACAAACGGGCTCATCTGCAGGGTCGTGCCACACTTGGAAGTATGGGTGATTTAAGGCATCCTCGCAGCTGATTCTCTTGGCGGGATCGAAGCACAACATCTGGGACAAGAGGTCCGTCGCCAACGGATTCGCATATGGGAACAGAGTCGAGAAGGGGACCCTGGGTTTGATGGGCAGAGATCGAATATAGTCTTGAGCCTATCCAAGGAAATTTGAATTTATGTTGGGTAACTTTGACAGGCAAACTTACGCGCGGGGAACCGACGCGTCGCAATGTATCTTCTGATGGTGTTCCAAGATAGTGGAGCACTTGATTGAGTTGATCAACATAGCTGTGGTCTGGTGAGATACCACAACTCTCAGCTAAAGAAGTCATGACTTACTCGCGGCCTTTAAAGATGGGTTTTCCTCCCAGTAGTTCAGCCAAAATACAACCGACGGACCAGACGTCGATAGCTGTAGTCTATTGGGTGCATGATTAGGTTGGTGTCATTCTTCAATAGATTGGTATTTCGTTCTCACATAGTTGCCAAAGCTCAACATGATCTCTGGAGCCCGGTACCAGCGAGTGGCGACATACTCAGTCATGAAACCTTGATTACCAGCTGCACGAGATGTACCCCCTCCTGGAGTGTAACCTCTGGCAAGTCCAAAGTCACAGATCTTGAGGTCGCAATCGGCATTGACTAGTAGATTACCTGGTTTGAGATCACGATGCAAGACGTTAGCTGAGTGGATATATTTTAATCCGCAAAGAGTCTGATATAAGAAAGATTGGAAGTGTGCATCGGTGAGAGGTTGCCTTGATCGAATCTAGCAAAAGACTCGTAAGATGGCTGTTGACAAACACATAGTGCGATACTTGCAATCGCATGTAGATCGGCCTCCATGAGCTCTTCCTAACAAGAAGGTCAGAAAGGTGGTGATGAGATTAGCAAGAGACCTACATAAAGATAAACTTCATCAAAGTTCCCGTTAGGCTGGAAAACGATGTCCATGTCGTATAGACATGTAATCTAGACGAAGTTTCGAACAAAACTTAGCTGGAAATATACGAAACACATACGTTCTTGTGGCCCCGGAAATGATGAAGCAACCTGATCAAATTCAGATCTTAGCGTTGCTCAGGAAATTGTCGATTTGAGAACCAACCTGATCTCTCGTAGACATCTCTTGGTGAGGATACGCTATAGTGTAGAGATTAGCCAAAAAAGACTGCAATTATAGTGGTAGAGACGACCTTGGTATTTATGTTGGTGATCTTCTTGATGGCGCATCCTTCGCCTGTCCTACGATGGGTAGCAGCTACAACGCATCCATACGCGCCCTGGCCGAGTTCTTTGACGAACTGATATTCAGAATCAACTACGAAGGTGGAGTTGAGTGCTGTGAAGCTATGCCTCTGCATGGTTTCGTGGCAGATGGGATGGGAGCTTGAGATGGCACTTGATATAACCAAAGATGATATCAGGGCGCGTATCAATCAATGATTAATTTCTTCTCACACAGCCTAGTCACCAACAAAACGTTGGTCAACAGCCATTTTCTGAACATTTTTAATGCAGCAGTAGCATCGGATCCGTAATTCTCTTACCATATGGGTCCTTTCTTAATTCCATCGTACTTACGTTGCCTTGCCTGTGAGATAAATTCGTCTGTAAATCTGGAATATTTGGTTTGGATGGTGATGACAAACATCACGGTTTACACATGCGTCGCTATTTGGCAACTCTAGACATCTTTTGACGACCATGACTGACGACTTTCGACGGCTGGTGGCCGGCGCAAATCCAGCCGCTCGTTACCAGCCAGCTAATGACCCCTTTAATGGATATCCTCCATCCTCGATGGCTCCTTACTCCGACCATCCGCAGTCAGCAATGGACCCTTTCTTCGACGACGATGACGACAATTTACCAGATTCGGCATTCGGTAGACCAAAGGCAATGGAGTCTCAAGAGAGTGGCCTACCTCTCGCTCGTTCTGCAGTGCCACCGGCTGGCACAGGCCCCTCAAAATTCAGCTTGGGAGATGGTGTTCCACAGGGCTGGAATTTCGATGACGATGAATTTCAGCCCGCAGGCACACCACAAACTCGCCCTCCAAAACCCGAAATCAAGAAATGGAAGTGGAAATGGAAATGGCCATGGGAGAAAGAAAAAGAACTCGCCGGAGAACGAGTTATAGCACTCAATAACAGTGCAGCCAACATCGAATTTTCTTCCAATTCCATTTCAACGTCCAAATACAATTTGATTACATTTACACCCAAATTTTTGTTCGGTGCGTCTTCTCTTGGATCATAATCCATTCAGGTCCCGATATCCTCTGAATGATAGAACAATTCTCTAAATACGCCAACCTATTCTTCCTCTTCACGGCATGTATTCAACAAATTCCTGGTGTATCTCCTACAAACCGTTATACTACGATTGCACCACTAGCTGTGGTTCTTTTGGCTTCGGCTTTTAAAGAAGTACAAGAAGATTTGGTAAGTTTTCTATAAATGCGAATGCATTCATATCTCATCGACGTCGCCCTCCAGAAACGCCATCAATCTGATGCGGAATTGAATGCGCGGAAAGCCAAGGTTCTCAGTTCTTCATCAACATTCACGGATAGAAAATGGAAGGACATCCAAGTTGGAGACGTCGTTCGCCTGGAGAGCGACGATTTCATTCCAGCGGACGTGATACTCGTCAGCTCAAGTGAACCAGAGGGGCTGTGTTACATTGAAACTTCCAATTTGGATGGGTACGTACGCTGCTGCATTTGATTTAATCGTTTTGATTCTCAGTTGCGTACAGGGAGACTAATCTCAAAATCAAGCAAGCATCATCACATACATCATCTCTGACAGCACCTTCTCTTGTCAATACGCTACGTGGCTCTCTGCGCTCAGAACAACCCAATAATTCCCTCTATACTTATGAAGGAACGTTGGATCTCCTCACTCCCGAAGGCATGCCAAAACAAGTGCCTCTCGGCCCAGACCAGATGCTTTTACGCGGGGCTCAGATTCGGAACACTCCTTGGGTATACGGCCTAGTTGTTTTCACCGGTCATGAGACGAAATTGATGAGAAACGCAACGTTGGCTTCCATACGTTCTGCTTTCCTTTGATCTTTCTCATATTGTTTCGTCAGGGCTGCACCCATAAAAAGGACGGCTGTAGAGCGCCAAGTCAACGTTCAAATAGTGTTTCTTTTCATTCTCCTTCTAGGTCTTTCTGTGGGCTCTACAATTGGAAGCAGTATCCGCACGTGGTTTTTTTCATCGCAGCAATGGTATCTTTTTGAAGCTACAACTCTCACTGGTAGGGGTAAGTCGATTCAACCTGATTACTCAATGACTTGAAAACTGAGTATCTGTACTAGCGAAGGGATTCGTTGAAGGTATTTAATGTGTGTTTCATCTGGACTACGCGCGTTTTGAAGCCGTGATATCTTCAGATATTCTCACATTCATCATCCTCTACAACAATTTGATCCCAATCTCGTTGATTGTCACGATGGAAGTTGTTAAATTCCAGCAAGCTCTACTCATCAATTTTGACCTCGACATGTATTACGCACGAACGGATACACCCGCTCTATGCCGTACTTCCTCTCTCGTTGAAGAATTGGGTCAGATTGAGTACGTTTTCAGTGACAAAACGGGAACGCTTACGTGCAACGAGATGGAATTTCGTTGCTGTAGCATTGGGGGCGTTGCATATGCAGATGTCGTAGACGAAAGCAAGCGTGATACTGAGGATGGCGCAGATGGTTGGAAAACCTTTGCAGAGATGAAGGCCATTCTCGACCGCGCCTCTAACCCCTTCGTGGATGTAGGTTCTGGATCTGGACCTGGTGCAGATAGCTCGGAAGAGCGCGAACGTGAAGTTTTGGAGGAATTCCTCACACTGCTCGCGGTCTGTCATACTGTGATTCCGGAGCAAAGGGATGGTAAAACTGTTTTCCAAGCCAGCAGTCCTGATGAAGCGGCTTTAGTTGCTGGTGCTGAGACCTTGGGTTATACTTTTCATGTGCGTCGACCCTGCTCTAACCGATACCCTGCAATCACTGACTTCCTGCAGACTCGGAAGCCAAAGTCAGTTTTTCTCAATGTTCGAAATCAAGATCAAGAGTTCGAAATTCTCAATGTGTGCGAATTTAACTCGACTCGGAAACGAATGTCCACCGTGATACGAGCCCCGAATGGGAAGATCAAAATATATACGAAGGGCGCTGACACAGTTATTCTGGAGCGTTTGAGCAAGAATCAGCCTTACACCGACAAAACTCTGGCTCATCTCGAGGTAATTCTCTCAAAGTATCATGTTGTGCGCTTGATTAAGAGATTTCTCCAGAACTACGCTACTGATGGCCTTCGAACGCTATGTCTGGCCTATCGTGATATTTCTGAAGAAGAGTATCGTCAATGGTCAACCATATATAACCAAGCTGCTGCTACCATCAACGGCCGAGGGGAAGCCCTCGATCAGGCGGCCGAGTTGATCGAGAAAGATCTATTCCTTCTTGGTGCGACAGCAATCGAGGACAAACTACAAGACGGTGTACCGGACACTATACACACTCTTCAAATGGCCGGCATAAAGGTGCAATGCGCTCGCCTTGAACCGTCGATTTGTATATTTACCACCCAACAGGTCTGGGTGTTGACTGGTGATCGGCAAGAGACCGCTATTAACATTGGAATGTCATGTCGCTTGATCTCGGAGTCGATGAACTTGGTTGGTAGATCTTCAATTCAAGCCACCTTATTCTGATTTTTGCTCGTTAGATCATCGTGAACGAGGAAAATGCACGAGCAACGGAACAATTTTTGACCAAACGATTGACCGCGATTAGGAACCAACGAAATTCCGGTGAACTGGAGGATCTGGCCCTCATTATTGGTATGCTATCAATGCCTACGCAGACCTCTGTTGTTGAATAATCAAGCAGATGGCAAAAGCCTTGGCTTTGCCTTGGAAAAAGACATTTCGAAGATCTTTCTTGAATTGGCAATCATGTGCAAGGCTGTCATATGCTGTAAGTTTGGGTTCTGAGTGTTAGACGTATGACTTAGCTCCTTCTAGGCCGTGTCTCGCCGCTGCAGAAAGCTCTTGTTGTTAAACTTGTCAAGAAAAATCAAAAGGCGATTCTCCTTGCAATCGGTGATGGTGCCAACGACGTCAGTATGATTCAAGCTGCTCATGTTGGCGTGGGTATCTCCGGAGTTGAGGTACAGCCCTCTACAAATGGCCCAGTCACTGGCAAGACTGATGCATGTTCCAGGGCCTCCAAGCTGCTCGTTCTGCTGACGTTGCCATCTCCCAATTCCGGTACTTGAAAAAACTGCTTCTAGTTCATGGTGCTTGGAGTTATCGCCGTCTCTCTAAGCTTATCTTATGTATGTATGTTGAGATGCTTTCGTTTCTCACCTTTACTGATTGATGTTCGATGATAGACTCCTTCTACAAAAACATAGTCCTCTACATGACACAGTTCTGGGTACCTGAAATGTATTTTGGTCTATCAGTATACGTGACTGACTTGTTGGACAGTACTCTTTCTTCAACAACTTCTCGGGACAAATCGCCTATGAATCTTGGACATTGTCACTGTACAATGTCGTGTTCACCGTCCTTCCACCACTTGTAATTGGTGTCTTCGATCAATTTGTCTCCGCTCGAATTCTTGACCGATATCCGCAACTTTACATGCTCGGCCAGAGAAACGAATTTTTCACCAAGACTTCTTTCTGGCTTTGGATTACAAACGCATTGTACCATAGCATCGTAAGCTGATTGCATCCCATACCGTTCCTGCTTCACTTTACCGTCCGGTCAGATCCTCTTTGGATTCTCTGTCATCCTTTTCTGGGGAGATCTCAAGCTAGGTGATGGATTGGATGCAGGGCATTGGTTTTGGGGAACGACATTGTATCTTGCTGTTCTGCTAACGGTACTAGGCAAGGCCGCCTTGATCTCAGAGTAAGCATCTTTATATGTCTTTCCCCATATTACTAATCTGTCTATCTGCTTGCGTTAGCCTGTGGACAAAATATACCGTTGCAGGTAAGTTGGCCTTATCTGAGCTGAGGGAGCGTTTCTCATTTGCTTTGATTAGCCATCCCTGGGTCATTTGTTTTCACCATGCTTTTTTTGCCTCTCTATGCTGTCGTTGCACCGGCTATAGGATTTTCTACAGAGTACGCTGGGATTGTTCCTCGCCTATGGACCAACCCCGTCTTTTATTTCATGCTTCTAATGGTTCCCATCTTCTGCCTTGCTCGTGATTTCGCATGGAAATAGTAGGGTTTTTTGCCTATATAATTTAGTCTTGGTGCTCATATTGCACAGCTATCGGCGAACTTATCGCCCTCTATCGTATCATATTGCCCAGGAGCTGCAAAAGTACAATATTCCGGATTATCGACCTCGGCAGGAACAGTAAGTGACAGACAGGAAGGCTGTACTTGAACTAATATGTTTGCAGATTCCAGAAGGCAATCAAGAAAGTTCGGGCTACTCAACGAATGCGGAGAAATCGTGGCTTCGCATTCAGTCAGACTGAGAATGGCAAGCAGGATCAGACCAGGCTAATACGTGCATACGACACGTCGCAGTCGCACACACGGCCCTCTGGTTATTGAAAGCAGGGGCCGAACACTTGTAATTTATATTGCCTAATATTCCATACAGCAGAGTACTTAGTATAAGGATGATTTATCTATACGTAGACCTACACCCACGCAACATTATTGCGATCAAGCGCCACTTGAAGGGAAGGAGTGACGTTTCTATGCTTGGCATCTAGGTATCTTCTTGAGTGCCAGTTTGGTGCCACGTCTATAGTTATATCAAGATACGATGATGATCATTTAGGACGACGACGAGCATTTGAACTCTGGAACTCACCCGAGCGAGTATGTGAGCACTAGATTGACTTATATAGCGGTATGTAACCGTGATATTGTAACTGCGGAAAGTGGACGCCGAGTTCACCGTTGCTGCCGACGTCAAGAAGTCATTTTCAAGTTGTGCCATTTTAGGGACTTGACAACTGATCAAAGACAATCCCGTCGTGAAGGAGTTTATAAAACTCCCAAATCGTATTGACCAGTCTTCCCCATTTCTCCATCCTGCCCTTTTCGAGACTGTGTCTCTTTTGTCCTTCCTTTCTTTCTTTCTTTCTTTACTTCTTTTTCTTTCCTAGATTATTCCATCTTCCTCAATACAGGCTGGCCATGTCTCTCAAGGCTGAACTCGAAACCTGGGCTGCTGCTCTTAAAGCGTACGACGAGGAAGACTTTGAGAAATCGCTTGACCTTTTTTCTGTGCGTCGTCCTAGCAATGCCACCCTCATACAAACTGATATCCCATCGTTATCATCATCTCAGCGCATTGCGGACTCGTCAAAGATTTTGTTTAATATGGGCCTCATCTACGCTACTCTCGGAGAGCACGAGGCTGCTGTTGAGCGATTTATAGAAGCCACTGGCCTGGATCAATATCTCGCTGTTGCGTGAGCCATGCTCCCCGATCCAAAGATTCCAAACAGTTCATTGATCTTGTGTTGCACAAAGATATTTTCAGTGTGGAGTATCCAACTTTTTGCTCACTCGTTACGACTTGGCCTACAAGGACTTTGAGGAGGCCTTCTTATATCTGCGGGGCAACCAGGATATGTGCGCTCATCACCGGTTCAGACCATCCTGAGTACTAATGCCCTTCACAGCAACTATGAACAATTGGGTCTCAAATTCCGACTGTTTTCTGCCGAAGTCCTCTTCAACAAAGGGTTATCGCAAGTGTATCTGGGTCGAATGCAGGAAGGATTGGCAGATATGGAGCAAGCAAGGACAGACAAGGCAACTGAAGAACATAATGTTATTGACGATGCGATCCAAGATCGAGGCGAAGGTTATACAGTGTTCAGTATTGTGAGTATTCTCCGGATACTTTGCCATAATTTTTACCTCTCTTTCCAATTTCAAGCCCGTCGGTGTACTTTATCGACCTTCTGAAAAGAAATTGAAGAATGCAGTGACCAAGGATTATTTGGGAAAAGCTGTAAGTTTTCCTAAATTTCTGTGCGAGCAATCCTAGTAACGAGGAGTACCCAGAAATTAGTCGCAGCCAGCGATCCCAGCGATACCTTCACTACGTTCACAGGCAGCACTCGCTTGAAACAAGGCATTTCACCGAGTGGTGTCTTCGTTGATCGCCCGGACTCTGATGCGACTGTTGCACCGAACAATCTTAATCGTAGCGTGACTGCGCCTGCCGCAAGTTCGTCTGCTATACTTCCCCGCTAGCTCGGTCTCATCATTGCTTTGTAGGACCAGCGCTAACAAACCTCGAAGGCCCACGTTCAGCAGCACCTGTATTGGAACGCGCAAAGACTACACTCAATGTTCCATCCAATGCTCGCGAACTAACCTCCGGACAAGGACCATCTCCCGTCTCGCCTCAGGCTCCACCTAACTCCGCCCCTGTAAGAAGCAATACTTCGATTGCTAACAAACCTCCATTTGGTGGCCCAGTTCGAGGACTGAGTGTCAAGCGCCCTGGCAACAATAGCCCTCCTGTACCGCCCAGCAAAGGTTTGATCGCATTGTTGGATTGGAACTTGACGACTGAATCTGTTTGAAGAACGTGATAACAGGATTACGGAGTTTCTTGATGACTACATAGATTCATATGGTGATGCAGATGCGCCTTCTGTTCCACCAATACGCAGTGGAGGTGGACCCGCGGCTCCCCCTGATCGCGTTGCTGCATGGGCACGATCGAATGCAAATAATACTTTCGCACCGTCTCGATCAGGCTCTCGCAGTGCCCCAGCTAGCAACTACGCTCCTAGCTCTTATGGTGGTACTGTACGTAGAAAGGTCACTCGGAGAAACACCACACGTCGTGGTCAAGCTACATACGAGGAAGAGGAAGAGGAAGGCTACGCAAGCGGTGACTATGAAGATACTCCATTTGAGTTGGTCAAGATTCGTGTTAAAGTGAGTTTCGTGCTATTTAGTTGGGTGTTTGGATTTGACTCACATCACATTAGCTTCATTATCAAGATGATGTTCGTGGAATGACGTTGACTCCTGACATACCTTTCGAAGAATTCATGGATAAGATCACCTCCAAGTTCGGAAAGGGTATCAACGGACTCAACCTCAAATTCAAAGACGAGGATGGCGGGAAAGTTACTCTGAAAGATGAATCCGATTATGAACTTGCTATCGAAACTGCAAGGGAAAGCTCCAAAGGCAAGCCGGAGGGGAAGCTCGAGATCTGGTGCATGGACGTTTAAATATCGCCTCGACGCCGTAGTTTGGGCTTTTCCTTACTTACTTGTATTTCTTTGCATAACCCGATCTTTAATTGGCACATCTGTATACTCTATCCTTGTAAATAACTTAGTTATCCTGCACTATTACATGAGAATTAGATGCATATGCATGGGGAAATCTCCAACAACAGACATCTCAGAGTATCTGATGCAAAATGATGATCTGTGACTGGCACTGCTGGATCATAGCCGCTGATCCAGCTTTTGCTCTTGCTATTTACAAAAGACGTCGCCACAGGTTTCTTCGTCTGTTTCAATGATTATTACTGACGAGAACGCGAAGCTGCTTCCAAATAATGGAAAGAAGAGAGCAGCCGGTGGCAGTGATCATGAAACTTCTCTTACCCAGTCAAGTGGTTCAGCAGTCAATCCACCTCCATACCAGGTTTACCATGTGCAACCACAAGTAACAGCGCAACAGGCCAGCTCCTATCGCAGTTCACCAGCGCGACGTTTCTGGATTGCATTTTTCGTTGCCATCTTTGTCTGGGTCCTTCTCACTACTCTTGTTGAAAGTTGGCTCAATGTTTTCAGTCATTGGAGCGATGTAAGTCTCCAGTTGCACATCATCCACAACGTTCAACCCATTCGATTACTTCAGGTCTTCCGACAAGGCGACTTTCCTGTGCCTTCTGATGTCTCCTTGTCCCAGTGCATTATCGACGAGAAAGACTGGTCGAATGTTCCTTACCCCTCACCGTTTCCCCCAAACTCTGAGCTTTCTGCAAGGCATACCGGCCAGAACTACTATCCATATTCTTCGAGCGCCACTTTTGAGCTCCCGCTCTCATCTAAATCCCTTTTTTTGGTGGCAAAGGGTGCCCAGACTCGAGGCACCGTTAATATTATAACCTCGGACCAAGTTTCTGATGTCGTCAAGGTCCATATTACAGTCAAGCATATCAGCAAAGATGTTCGCAACCGTGGTATCAAGGTGTGCCTGCTTGAGAGACCAAACGAAATTGGGATAGGTTATTTCGTAAGTAGTCATAACCTGACCTCAGAATTGTGACACAGCATGAAAACATCGCTTAGACCAAGGCGTGGTTTTATCCTTTCCAACACTCAATATATGAAGCCACAGTAGTTATTCCAGCGCCTGCCGCCCCAGTGACATCGCGTCATATTACAGCCTTTGAGACGGATATGACAAATACAGTCCATAACCTGGGTAATCTGCAAAACCTTGTGACTTTCGGGTATCTGTCACTGAGAAGTTCAAATTCTCCGATTCATGCAAAGGCGAGTCACTTTCTTTTGTCTCTGGTCGCCCACGATGAACATTTTGCCCGTAGTCTGTTCTTGCTGATAGAGCCATCTTCTTCACATCCAACGGTCCGATCAAGGGGCTTTACAATGCTTCACGGTCACTATCGTTGTCGACATGGAACGCTCCAATTCATGCAGATATCGCTTTGGGAAACGAGGAAAATTATGTCTCTGACCTCTCGCTGCAAACGAGCAATGGGTGGGTGTCAGATAGTCTCTACGTATCATACAAATTAATCACTTTGTGCTTAGTGAAATCCATACTCGAGCTAGTTTGACCTCTGGATCTAAGGGTGGACGATACATGATAAGAGCCAAAACTTCGAATGCTCCTTTGACGTTTGCCTTCCCATTTTCCCCTCCTGATTCAACGTTGAGATTCACGGCCTCAACTTCTAATGGATATGCGCGGATTTCATTAAATCCCACATACGAAGGACTGATCTCTATGATCACTTCCAATGGTTCGCCGTCGATTTCTAGGCGTGAAGTTGTAGACCCTTCAGGTCAAGGGCGCGTCCGTCGAGTTCACACCACGTCACTTGGACGCAATACACTTAAAGGCAGTGTATCATGGTCAGATGAGGAAGGTCCAAGCAAGGTTGAATTGCGGTCATCAAATAGCCCAGTCATGATTGACCTCTAACTTCAATAATCTTCTTTGGGTATGCAATATACTTGTTTATCTTGCAACGACGATTTAACGGTGACATACGTGTGGTAAATGTGGCTGATAATTTGTCGTCACGATGTGCAGATGATGACATGCCAGCCGTCCATTTGTTGAAATAAATCAGTGATTCGTACGAAATGACTAGCAGCAAGGTAAGAAAGGCGATGGCTTTTTGCGGTGCAACGAGAGACAGGCACGGAGCGCATGAAGGCCGGACGGCTTGCCTTTTTGTTGACGCATTGGAAACTGCCCGACGACCTCAGCAGGTTCGAAAGAGAAAGTCTCGTCATTAACTTCGAATGTGGAGATGAAATGTTTGGTGATGGACTGTCATGGATGGTCGTCAAACTAGGCCATATGATAACGAGAGAAAAGGCCTCACTGTTAAATGCTGCAAGATGAATGGCGTCATGGGAACATTGTACGTTTCTATTGGAAGTGTTGTTGCAGTGAGGGTACGACACTCGTCAGTATCAGAAGCCGATTCATCGGAAAAGTCGACCGGATGCTCGTTTAAAAACTCCCCGCTGCATAGAAGCGAATCACAAATTGAAGCGCGGCGCGACGAGGGCATGAGGGGTTCATCTACAGCCTCCGCCCAGCAGATTGCAGCAAATGCGTCAGTTGGAAAATGTAATAACTGATCATCCAGGCCATCCAGGCAAGATTCGTCAAACCCGATGTTCAAGGTAGTAGGGTCTAAAGCACAGGCAAGCCTTGTGTTTATGACTCTGGAAGGGTCAACATTCAAAAAGTAATGATCACTGCATTGGGCGCAGGGATGACACGAAAAGTTGGCATCGTCCGATTGTTGCTGATGACATATGAGTGCCTCAAGCAAAAGCGTCGGAAGGGTGGTTGGTACATACTTGCAAGTGAGGTTGGTCAGACATGGTGTTTAGGCGAGATGACTTGTAACCAATCTGAAAACTAGAGGATCTACTTATATGAGAGCAGCCTTGGGCCCGTGGTCGACTCCTTTTGTGTGCCCATGGTGATCCCTTGCCAGTACAATTAATGACGGGACCTGTCAAAGTCCAGCAGCTCTTTTTGTTAGACGCAATCATAAATATTGTAATAGCCCCAAACACGAAGTAACAACCAGAAATCCACAATAACAATAAAACAGACCAGCATGTCCAGATGTATCATGCGCGGCCTTTATGTTTTGGTCGCAACCTTTTTGCGAGCATTCTGACTTTCTCCAAGAGGTGTCCCCCTATGGGATAACCGGCCAGCGTGAGTCGCGAGGATTTGTTTCGAAGAGACTTGGGAGCGTGGATGACCGTACGGGCTGTCTCGATATCTGGTTCTGAAGACTCGACTGTAGCCTCTTCAACTGATACGCCTATTACCACATTGGCGTCTGCCACGAGAACGTTCGCGGAACGAGAGCGGCTCAATCGACGAGGAATAAAGTTTCCGACGGTTTTAGAAATACTTTGACGGCCAGATATATGAAGCATTTGCGTGGCATGATCATTGTCTTCGCGGTACGCGTCTTCACCTGAAAGGGCAGATGCCCCTGATGCAAACGACTTGGTACTTGAGTTCTTGAGGGAAAGCTTTTGAGAACATCCCTTTTAGTGAGCAGTTAACTGAATTGACTCACGTCACTATGCAACCGATAGAAGGATGACTTTGACGCAATCGCCGAGAGTGGTGGTGTGGCTGGGGGTGAAGAGGACGTTATGTATGGTCCGTATGGCACGGTTGGCTGGACACCTGTCTTGAGTACAAGGACGCGTTAAGTGACAATAAAGCTAATTACCTGGCCAAATCTAGTGATGGAGATGCTCCCTCTCCGACGATTTTTTGTCTGGCTTGATGTGCCTAAAGGTTTTAATTCAGCGACTTCTGTGTGTTCGCTGGCATGATCGGTAGGCTCCCAAGAGCGACGATCATTTTCTTCCCCGACTTTCTATAAAGAAAACGATATACGTGCACATGAGGCTCTAGAAGAATTAATATTGAGGTAACGCACCTCTTCGAGGGACTCCACGGCATCCATGACTTGAATAAGCTAAAATGAAAGTGGACTGAGGCTGACTGGGTAGAAATGGCGCATACGGCGTGGAAGCAGCCTTATCCGACGTGAATATGTATCGCAGGGGGGGGAGTCAATACGATGTCTGCATTTTTTTAATGCGACTCTCAACGGTCAAAGCATAAAATCTCAAAGAACTTAGACAGGTCGTTTTCCAGGAAGTTGATAGTTTGATGTGGAACCCTGGTGGAACCCACTGACATAAACAAAAATAGACAACTTGAACTTCAACAAAAACCACTAGAAGTAAGTATTAGAAATTTGGGGGGAAGCAGAGCAGCTTGTGCTTCGCCCAGTCAGCCTTCTGGTGAGCTGCTCCACACTGACAACCAAGCTGTGAGTTCCAAACTAATACACCTACAAAGAGAATATTCACTTACATATACTTTGGTCTTGCACCTGAACAAAAGACATGGTCAATGGGGATCCTCAGCATGTGGTACGAATCCTTGCCTGGAACATTGCATCAGGTCCGATCCACTTTCTTGCGTCTTCCGTTCACAGCTTGGCGCTCCACATTTGTTGAGGCTTGCTTCCAGCATCTCCTTCATACTCTTCACCATGTATCTCATCGGCCTACCATACATTATGTCATTCGAGAAGAATAACAGGTTTTATAAACGACCCACACGTCGTTTCGCAATTGCTCAATGCATCTTCCACACGTTTCTGAAGCCAGACTTCTGGGAAATTGACGCTGGCAGATTTTCAGTTTCGGAATCAGTTTTTCTATGGTCGAATTGTCGATGTTGCTTGTACCCTCAAGAACGAGAAGAGTGGACAAAAATTGTCCTATCTCTCCAATTTTGTCTACCGGCATGGAATCGATGGGTGCTATCGCGTTAGCCATGCGTTCTGCTTGAAGAACAGCTATGCCTTGCCCTGCTGGAGTCTGAAGGAACCGGACAAAGTATGGCCTGCGATCCCATCGATTACTGGAATTGTGTGGGCCCCCAAGCAAATATCTACTTACGTATGAGAAATCACGTTGAGAAGGGTCACAGTCGGTGTCAATACTTCCTCATTGGCTCTGAACTTGTTGATGAGGGCAGGCAAGTACTTGGCCGCAACTTCACTAGTAACGTTTGATAGTTGAACGTGATACACGCAACGAAAGAGCACTCACTAATGAATAGGCGACTCTTTGGCGTGCGTTGAATGTTGTACGATGCCCAGCTAGGATGATGATTATGGATTCGCGTTAAAAAGATAACTCTCCTCACCTGGGCCTTGAGCAATCTGTCACTTTCGCCCTCTCCATCATTGACAACTCCCGCATATGTAGCAAGCGTTTTCGCTGTAACGTTGAGGTATGTGTCCATTTATTTATTCAATCGATGGATGACAAGTGGAAAGAGTTTAAAGATAATTTCTATAGCACAAAATGAAACTTCACTCTAGATCTGATGCTGATCTCAGTACCTTGATCACACGGATCTATCAACCTAACTTGAAGCGCACAAACTTGCCAGGGCTTCTGAGCGTCGTGCTGAAGGTGTGTTTCGAGAGGTCAGCACAATAGTCAACTGATGGATGTATTCCAGACAATCACAAAAAATATTCAACTATCTGTGGATGAAGATGATTCAGAAGGGGAGAGTGTTTTAATTCCGACTCCCAGCTGCTGCAGGCCCAACTGGACGACCTGTCCTTCCGTTTGAGTTCAACGTTATAGGGAAATTTCGTCCAGCTGGACTCCGTTGCTTGCCTTTCTTCGTTGGATCTCCTGCCACCTTCAGCCCACAGTTCTTAAGAAGAAGTTGAGAATGCTCACCTGTTCTATTGGCTGAGGGTGAGGCTTCGTCAAGAAGAAATGTCAGAGCATGATGAACATCTCTGTCATCAAGGCCAGACGGAAGTGGGCTCATGCCGCCATCCGAGGGTCGTGCACGAAGGCGCTCTCGAGCTCGAAAGATAAGCACTGTAGTCTTTATCCCGAGAGCCTCCGATTCCTCTTCGCTGAGAGACTCGGGCCGGCTACATAACGATGCATAGAGGGGTAAGAGCAGGTCTTGGTCAACATTGAATCGTTGATACAAGACAATGCGATCAATTAAACTTATTCCAGTGTTCCTTTCAATCTCGCGAATAGCCAAATTATGTACTTCCAGAAATTCCCATTTCTGAGCCAGCTCAAGGACATCTGTCCAATCGTTGATGGCCCAGTCAAAAAGCGAATACCTCCTAGGACACGGTCAACCAATGCTCGTCATCATTACGGTTGCCAATTACGCACGGATTGTAAAATACACCGAGCAGCTTCGCAAATGCTGTTGCGGAGGCATCGAGCACTTCAATGGCTGATGTTTCCTCGTCCCCTTTGCGTGAGCCTCCCTCTGCCAATGGAGACAGTTGGAAAGTTTGTTCTCGAAAAACACGAGATTCGCGTTCAAAAAAATAACGATGGACCCTGAATCGCTGGTTTTCAACCTGTTGTTGATTAAGCCTATGGCCATTCTCACGATTCGGATATCTGCACGTACTAAGAAATGGACGTCTCCGCTGTTGATATAGTACAGGGGATGCCTCTGTAATTGCTTGAAGCCTTGATTGTCAACCATTTGATGAGTTGCAGAATCCATGAACGTAAAGTACTGAAAGAGAGAGTTCTGGGAAGTGATGAAAGGGTCGAACCGCTTTTATAATGCGTGGACAAGAGCACGTGTAGGAACTAAGTATGCTGGAGCGCCCACCGTTTACGTTCTTGAGCGTTAGAATGTACGATTACTTACGCCGTGTTTGTCACGAAAAGAATATTTTTGTGGCGTTCCAAAGGTTAAATTTTGGATCCGATCAAATGTCAAATATTGAAAGGCCTACTTATCTTGACTCCGATTCTTGCATGGATTGGTTAGACGGCAATGAGGATACATGGTCCTAGCAAACTGGCATGGTGCCGTACTAGACCTGGCATAAATGCATTCTATGTCTAAGTAACGAGTGACTAAATTTTTGACGTCCACGAACCAGTGAAAGCGGGAGTCACAATAGATGGTGATACACTGTACAGATGTCTTCGAAGTTCGAAGCTTCTTCGGAAGAGTTATCGAAAATATTTACCAAATTGAATGAGAGAAAGAAACAACGTATCGTCATTAGAGCCGACAGAAAAGGTGCTCCCCAATTGCAGATCGCTGGCTTCTAGCGTCTAAGCACCGGTCCATTTTTCCATCGTTGGTCCACCTCTAGCTTGGGCCTGAGCCTCGAGTTTCCTGTTGGTTTTCCATCCCAAGCTGCGAGGACTTCAGCGGAGGCTTCAGGTCCTGTTATACGTTTTCCATCAATGTCACAATCCACCAGGCCAATGTACCAATGTCCCCGCTCTCCAGTCACCCTAAGAATCAGCTCTGAGGGGTTTCTCCCATTCTCAAGGCGGCACCTATTGAGCGGATAGAGCATTCCCCGTTTTGCCCAGTTGTGGGCACATTGAAGGAAGACGCGGCGCGATTCCTTTTCAGATGCTGGAAGAATTGCCAACGTACGGACAAAGCGGGTTTGAGCGATTAAAAGAGCACCCGCAAGACCAGCACCAAAGATCATGTGTGTAGTGCACACGGCTACACGTTGCCAGGCGGGCCGCAAGACATACTTGTCGGGAGTTGGGGTGTCGTCGCCTTTGATATCCTTTGCTGACTTGTCTTGATCACCCTCCAGAACAGACCAATGATTCCAAGTGAGTTCAATGACTGAGCCTCTGCAGAATAAACGAGAAAGTCAGGAACTTATAGCATCTTATGTAGGGAGTCAGAAGAGCAAACGAACGTCATAAAAAGGTCACATGCAATAAGTCCCCATGTCCAACGTGCCCACCAGGGTGTCCGCCTTTGAAAGAGCGGCGGCCTAGTTGTGACTAGCTTTTCAGCAGCCCGCCTCGCGCTTGATGTAGTAAAAAAGCGAGCAGCACCCAGCATGTACTGTAACGAGGACAATGGTTAAAAAAAATTGGTTCATTACTTCGCTATACACCGGCACAACAGAGCCAAATAACGCCATGGCCTATTTGGGAGGTGGCGTTCCAGTGATAGGTGGTCCTTCCAATTCTAATTCAAATATTTCTGCAACCGCCTTCCTAACCTCCTCAGGCTTTTTCCTCCCCCATTTCTCCAACTTTTCTCGCACTGCAGAAATCTTTATTATCGTTTCCACACCTAATCTCTTCCCCTCTCCTACGTTCAACCCGTTCGTTCGTGAACAGAGAGCGTTGAAAGCTGACCATGCCCATTGCGGCCTAATATCATACCTTTGTTGAAGCTCTATTTTTTCAAGAGGATCAAGCTCGAACTTTGCTAGTTCTTTGACTGAGAGGTCGCGAATGTCTTTAAATTTCCAACGAGTCGCTAAATCCAGGACCGCGATCCAGTCTTGCGAGGTTTTTGCCTTGAAAGTCCCTATAACCCTGAAAGTTGGCATTTTCAGAGAGATGGATTTCAAAAAAGCCAACCATCTACTTACTGTGGGTAAACGATCCACAGTAGCCTCTCAAAATCTACCACCTCAACGTCGGTAAGCACTAGAGGGTGCTCATCATCCGTACCCTCGATGGTCTTATCCTTCAAAAGAGAAGCTGGGGGACATTGGAAGAATTCCGAATGTCGTCGAAAAGAGCCATCCCAGATTTTGAACAGTATCTCTTTGATCTTTTCTTCCCGTTCAATTCTCGCCTTTTAACCGCATAAATAAACTCCTTACTTACCAAAATAACCAGATTACCATCCTCCAAATAATACTCTCCGTGACGGATATGTGCAGAGACATTGGGACCCGTTGGATATGGTGGAGGTACAATATGCCTGGTTTCATCTGTAGTCACCGTCATGTTAACACTATAGCGGATAAACGAACAACAAAGTGTACGAGGCCCATTCTTAAGCGTAACCCACTGACATCCACTGCCAAAGACTGGCAACAAGCCTTGACATTGGACGGGCGCGATGATATGACATGACAAGTTATCATAAGCCGTGACAACAGGGACAAAACAATTGGTCTAAGACGTAACGATGCAGGTTCCAAAAAGCGAGGCCGAATCGCCTTCAAGGACTACATTCTGACAGGAGTACTTTGGAGTACCAGTGGGCGAGCTGATGACGAAGACAAGATCAGTGCGGAGCCTCCTTATGATTCATTGGACATTTACGAAAGACTCAATTCATTCACGTTGATATCATTGCAACGCCCATCAGGAGAACACGAGAGCGAAGCGACTACCGAACCCGTGGATGTACCCGAGATACTATGTAGACAGAACGTCAATCAAACATGAGCGCACTTGACAGTGGTATGACTGACTTGTTGAACCAAACATCTTGGATGTATGTGTTGGATGGAAACTCAGCGCAAGCGGCGGCATCCGTGAAATAGCACTATTTCGAGTCTTGTTAGCGAATCACCCCAAAAAGAGAAGGGTTCAAATACCTGGTCTATTACTACAGGATTATCCACCTTGTTCTCTACGAAGTTTCGGAACGTAATATTCTTTACAATCCCGCTTCCAACGTTGGGGCCTGCCCACGCTTTGATTCTCGCACCATTCTGAGCGTTCGACATTTTGATATTTCTGTAGAAATAGACCGTTAATCAACCTGAGTAACCACTCCAGTCGACGTGGAAGAAGGACTGACATCGCGGTGATATTTTCCACGATATCATACACCCCAGGATATTGCCCTAATGATCTGTGAAATAACAGAAAAGTCAGCTCCGTGTAGCAATTGGAGCTGTTGAAGCGACATCACAGACCCGACAGATATACCACTATAAACGTAGAAGATGATTCAAGATATTGACAAAAGCATTGTAGTCCTTACTGTGATCCATTGCAGTTCAGGTTGGAAACCAGGACATTCGTCGTGTCTGTGTTGGGGATGAGGTGGATTTTTCGTGGCGGTCCAATAACATACTTGGTTTGAACGAGACACAGTCATCACCGTTATTAATGATCGAATCCCTGATAGTGACTTGATCACTGCGATAAATATCCCATCCGTCAGTATTGACCGCACGATTCGACGAAGTAGAGACTGCGCTAATCGTGATGTTCTGAAAGAGTACATTTTTACTCTCGTTGATCTAGTAGATGAATGAATATTATAAGTTAGTCTGAGAACATGCCGCTTACCAAGTTAATCCACATGGGGCCGTTAATCATGGTAATATCCTGGACTGCCAAACCGTCCGCTTGATTTACTGTCAGAATAATTGGTCGGAGTAAGGTGGTGTTGGTAGCCCTTGAAGGCTGTTAGTTTGCTGTCAAGACAGGGACTTTTATATGCCAACCGGGCGTCATACCAAGCCTAAGAAATAGGTTTGAAACGCTCGATTCAGAGAAAAAAGGTGCAAACTGACTTGGCCGGCTCCATCTAGAATACCGCCCCCCCTTAAAACGACGTCTTTTCCGCCCAGCAACCAGAAGGTGGTTGCGTTCTGAAAAGGGATATAAAAGGCATTCTGGATGTTGTTAATTAGGACCGTATCATGCAAAAGGACCATACTGACTCCCGTCCAGTAGGGAATGTCGGGTGAAAAACGGAGAGTTCCCTGGAGGTCCTAAAACGGAGAACATTACTGGAAATTGAAAGGCTCGGGGAATGCAAGTTATACAATAGTGGTGTCACGAAGGCCCGTCATGTTCAAGCGTGTGGCAATATTCAGAGTCGTATTGCCTGGGATTATCACGGTCGAACAAGATGCAGCGGCCTCTAGAAACTGAGGAGAATCATCACTTCCGGAGGGGTGCAGGGTGCAAGAAGCTTCTATCTTTTCAACATATGGCTTGCGCGAGTGCCCTAAGTATTCCGTAGATGCCTGAGAGGATACGGCACCTAAGACCAAGGCGATTGGGGCATATAAGAGGCGCATGATGTACTGTCAATACCTGGGGGAAATTCAAGAAAGTACGCGAGCTAAAAAGTAGCTGCTGTAAGTCTGGCGGCCCTCGGCTTCTCCGCTGGCGGCCCGGAGAGAGGTAATCCATACTATGGTCGACAGTGTAATCGCAACAAGAGTGGAGCAGACGTTGGAGAAGCCTGTTCACGGGGTCATCTGCGTAAATGTGGACCATCAATTTGCAATACGTCTGAGTTTGTCGGCTTCAAAACCCCGAGAATGCTAAAGTTCATGCATTGACGAAGCTTGACAGGTAAGCTTTGCTGTCTTCAGTCGGTCGACGCCTCGCAGTGAAATGTATGGTGTATTAGCTCTAAGTAGCGGAATTATATGATTGGTAATGTCTGATTTCGTACGAAAGATCTTCATTTGCCCGTCGCAGCTTTGAATTTTGATATCAAAGTTGTCAAAGGATGACGCTCTGCTGATTTAGTGTCGCGAAGAGGAATTTCTTTTACGAAGCGATCTGAATCAGAAGCGTCGTTGGAAACGCCAGACCAGTGGCGGACAACGTCGACCAACTTCTGCTCGCACCACCTCATCAACGTAGAATCCTTTTTCCAGACATGGGTTGTCCAGACTGGCAAAGGCCCTCGCCATGAGATTTGTGAGGTGAGCTTTTCTTCAACAACAGGATCGTGGTGTTCATGGCGGGAAACGAGGGCCGCTCGCAGCAGTTTTGGGGTGTCAGCGAGGTCGCGCATTCGATTTGCCATCACGATGTCTGTGAAAATTCGGTCACCAACAATGATGAGTTCCTCGTCCCGAATGGGGTATCGAAGAGAAGAGAAATAAGTGCGGATGGCCGCTATACAGGAGTAGGCGGGCTTAAAAGACTTGTGCCGAAGCACAGGGACGCCAGTATTAAAAGTGACTGATTCACACTTTGGAAATGAAACGGATTCTGTCAGAATACAACCGAGGGCAAGGTATGGTAACAAACCTGAATTCCACCTGGATCAAGACTGGTTCCCGCAGAATTACTGACAATGAGTACGTTTCCTTCACCGAAAGTCTTGCGACATTCGTCCCAGGCTTCCTAAGAGTTTGCTCAATGACTCATGTCAGTTTGGTGCGAGAAAACTCACCTGGATATCAGGTACAATGGTATCGCGGTGAGGTAATGTCTGAAGAGAATTTTAAGACGATAGGAGATAGGCAGAGCAAACCTACTATGCAATTATCCTTGTCAAACACGGCACCCCGATAGCCAGCTGCTTTTAAAGCTACAAAGTCGATTTGGCGTATATCTTGCTGAGAAGATACGTTTAAAAGGGGAACTGAGAGAGTGTGAGCGAATCGCACCTTTTACAACTAAGCCTGGTAGAACTAGACGTGGATTAAAAAGCAACTGAAAAGAAACGAGAATACCAGGAACATTGATTGGCATTTGAGAAAGAGACAAGAAGTTGTTGTTGTTGGAAAACAAACAACGCGTTATAAAAAGTTTCCCACGAGTTATCGCCAGCAATTGCAACCTCTCTACCATGACCGACTTATTCTCCACTGCAGACGAAATCGATTTTGACGCCGCAGCAGCAGCCTTTCCAGACATATCCCTCGACGGTGAAGGTGATATTCTTGCACCTTCTCAACAGACCAAGCCTGTCACACAATCCACGTCTGGCTTCTCATTTGACGACTTCGAGGCCCCTGCTCCAAGGGACAACGTTGTAAAGGTTACTGGAGACGACGAGGTTGAAAAATTTAAGAGTGAATTTCCCGATATCGATCTTGGCCAGGTGAGTATATTACTGCTCGACTGGGGGCACGTTGTGCAAGCCCCGCCAAATACTAATATCTTTCGTTTTCTCCACAGCCCCAACCTCCACCAACTCAACTTTCGTATACTGCCGCAACTTATGCTCCTCGTCCCCAGCCTTCTGCATTTACCTCGACGCCCATTTTAAATCAACCCATAGAAGATGACGAACCACAAGTAATCAAGTGAGAAGTATTCTTACCCTCTAGTTTTTCCCTCTTTCGAACCGTTGTTCTTCTTAGAGACTGGCGCAAAAAACAAGAACAAGAAATTGCTGCCCGTGAAGAGGCTTCTAAACAGCGACGCCAGGAAGCTATCACAAAGGCCGAACATGCAATCGACGAATTCTACGAAGATTACACCAAGAAGAAAGAACGAAACATCAGAGACAACAAGTAAGCATTGGTGAATTCCGGAGGATCTGCATCTGACGAAGTATGTGGCAGGGACTCGGAGGCAGAGTATCTCGCCGAGCTGTCTGAATCCCTTGCCAGCGGAACCACTTGGGAGCGTATTTGCGAACTCCTCGACTTGCAAAATTCTCAGAGCAAAACCATTGCAAGAACAGGTGCTGGAACAACGGATTTGACGAGATACAAGGAAATTCTACTGCGATTGAAGAGAGAGGGGGAAAAGGCGCCAGGCGCGGCTGGATACTAGAGCGTTCTACGAAATTGTTTGTCTCCAATGATGTATATATTGCACTTGTAATCAAAGGCTGTAGGTAGTCCTTGGTATCGTCACGCTCTCTTACATCTTGGCTGGGACGCTCCCAGTATCCTCGCCGGAGCTTGAGGCTTGCAAGTGCGCTTTGATGAAAGCGACTATGTCTGCGGCAAGCTGCTCTTTGACACCGTCTGGTTCGTTGTGAAGCTCGTGATAACCCCCCTAAATGTCTTTCAGTAGATGTAATACACGAAATCTGAGAAAAGGCACCTCAAAGAGTTTGAACTTCTTATCATCTGCAGAAATACTGTCATAGAAGGTCTGGCTTGCCTTGGGTGATGTGGCCTTGTCTTCAGAACCATGGACCAACAGTAACTAGAGCAAATCGATACTCAGAAACCAATATCTCATGATTGATTCGAGTCGCTTACGGGAAGAAACTTAGGCCAGGTCTTGTATCCCGATTGCAGCAGCTCTTCGCCCTGGTTCAATCATATAAGACAGAAATTTGAAGCAGCCATATCGACTGACCTTGGACAGCATATTGCTCAAACCACGGAGACTGCCCATGGGCTTTACCAAGGGATCGTCCAAGTAGGCTTGATTTACGACCGCGTCGTGTGAAATATGCTGTGGATGATTCACTATCGGAACGTGTCCATGGAATGAAGGCTACATACCTCGGCATCGACTTTGGCAGGAATCAACTGGTTCGGGAGAAGGTGACTAGCCATTCCACCAACGATACGCATGACTTTAGGGGCGGGAGTCGTTTGCAGGATCAAGGGACTTGTAGAAATTACTCCTGCTAATGATGAGGCAGACGTCTGTTCTGTTGCAAAACCCAATACTTCAGCACCTCCCTACGACAGAATTCTCCCATGAGCAAACGTGAACTAGTAGCCGATAGAGCGAATAAAATCTTTTACCATAGAGTGTCCCATTAGGAAGACAGGCACCCCAGGAAAGGTCTTCTTCGTGTGTTCGATAGCCCAAGAAATGTCCGACATCTGCTCTGACCAGGAGGTTTTGCCATAAGCGCTACTCTTACTCTTATTTCCTTCGGTATCCAGCGCGGTCTTGCCGAACCCTCGCTGGTCGAATGCAAAAACAGCAATGCCATGATGAGAGATTAAGGGGTGAAAATGGGTATATCTTGCAATGTGCTCTGCAAACCCGTGGATGAAAACGAGAGCCGCTTTTCGTGGGTTACTGGGTATATATGATCGAGTGTAGAATTGGGTTGCCTTTGGACCAGACAGCCATGCTTCTGAAAAGGGTGTCGACATGCTATGATCATCGAAAACATTAAGCAGCTAATAGTCTCTAGACCAGGGATGAAGCATACGGGGAATGTCAAAGTTTGGACAAGAGGAGTAAGTTAAAGTGGTGAAATGGTCAGCGGTGAACTTGAACTTGAAGATTAGATTAGATTAGATGATCTAGGCCACGTGCGTTATTTTTCAATTGTGCACAGTAATCCACTTCTTGTCAGTCTCACCACTAGGCAGCATTGGACTTTTACTGGATCCTTTCTTTGTGCAGCTTGTCCGGCCTGGCTGGTACCTGACCGTCAAGACATGCTTGTGACTCAATGCAGGCCTCTCTTGAGACCACTCCAACTCTCTCCAATTTTTCCACTTGGAGGAGCCCCAGTCCGATGTCGCACTGTTTCCAACACATTACCGCTCACAAGCTGCCTGAAGCCTCGTGCATTCGGTTTCCATCGATTTAAACAATTTCAGAGGACATTTCATAGTCATACGCCCCTCAGGAATGAACAAATTTCTTCCGAAATAAAAGGACCAGCAAACGGAAAGACGTCACTAGTTTCGCTTTTCAAGAAATCTCCTCAGTCGGCATCATCTTTCTTGAAGGTGGTTGCTCTCGCAAAACCCGAGAAAAAACCTCTTCTTACCGCCATTGGGCTACTACTTGTCTCGTCCTCTGTGTCCATGAGTATTCCATTCACGATTGGCAAATTGATTGATTTCTTTTCGTCGACCACTCCTGTATGTTTGTCTATCCCATTCAATCATGACTGCTAAGCTTACGACCCTGTATTCAGCACATTCCGTTTGGCCTTTCAGTTTGGGAAGCCTCGGGATGCCTCCTTCTTTTGTTTACAACTGGTGCTCTCGCCAACGCTGGACGTGCTATATTAATGCGGATGTCGGGTGCGCTTTTTCTGTCAATATATTGTACTCGCAATCAGTGACGTATAAGTGTGATAGGACAGAGAATTGTTGCTAGGTTACGGGAACGAACTTACAACGCTGCCCTCAAGCAAGAGGTCGAGTTTGTCGAACGCGGTGAAGGTGACGTTTTAAGCCGCCTCAGTGTTGACACAACCATTGTCGGCGAAAGGCACGTCACCTCTTCTGCGCAATTTGTACATAATTCATTGATATGGTAGTGTTACTCAAAACCTTTCCGACGGCTTACGTTCGATTGTTATGTCTTCTGTGGGCTGTAAGATCCTGCATCAATCATTTTATTACAGGAACCAAGCAATTGAATATGTTTGCAGTGGGCGCCATGTTTTATCTGTCTCCAACGTTAACCCTTTTAATGCTGGCTGTGGTCCCACCGGTGTCATTGGGTGCAGTAGGCGATTTCTGTGTTATTCTGTGTCAGAATTTGAATGCTTTTGGTCTTGAAGGTCGTTTATGGACGGTATCTCAAACGACTTTCGAATAAAACCCAAGAGTCCATGGGAGAAATGACGAAGGTTAATTTGATCCTCTACTCTCAATCCAGTTTATCAACACGAACAGCCAGGTGGCTTCAGAGGCCTTGTCAGCAATGCGGACTGTGCAGGCTTACAACGCCCTTCCACAAGAAGAGGCCAAATTTAAAGACAAAGTGCGCGATGTCCTTTCGCTTGCCAGAAAAGAGGCCATTGCCAGTGGTATCTTTTTTGGAAGTACAGGCTGGAGTGGTAACGTAACTATATTGGCACTCCTTGGATATGGTGAACTTCCTTGGTGGCGGATTTGAGTGTGCTGATTACTGAAAACCTGCTCAGGTGGAACTCTAGTTTCACATGGTGATATATCAGTGGGCGACTTAACAAGTCTTCTCCTGTATACGGTTTATGTTGGCAGTGGTTTGCAAATGTTAACGTATGTGTATTCATGCACTACTGGCCGCCTCATCTGATCGTGCAATATCATACCTCAGCTCTTTCTTTGTGGGTCTATGAATTGCTCATTTTCTCTGCGTCCTAAAATGTTCTCCCCCCTCAAGTCCTCCATAATGCGTGGAATCGGTGCTGGAACCCGAATCTTTGAGCTATTGGATAGGACGCCTGCTATACCACCTGATACTGGAATTACCGTGCCATCTACGAGACGAGGACCAATCAAATTTGAAGGAGTCCAGTTTGCGTATCCTAGTCGGAAAAGCGTAGAAATTCTCTCGGATCTCAATCTTGAGATTGGTGTCGGGGAGAGCGTTGCTATTGTGTAAGGGATCGTTGCCTCTGTCTTGGATATTTCTAACGAGCTGTTCAGAGGTAAAAGCGGTGGTGGTAAATCATCGATACATTCGCTGCTTCTGCGGTACTATGATCCTCTCAAGGGTAAAATCACGTTTGACGGTCAAGGCATGTGGAAATAGCCACTTGTTCACAACTATGCTGACTCAATGGGTATTTAGATATTCGAGACTTTTCTGTTAGCTCTTGGCGGCAAATAATCGGAATCGTACCACAAGACCCGATTTTGTTTACTGGTACGATTGCAAGTAACATCGCCTATGGCAATCCTGACGCCACGCGTGAACAAATTGAACATGCTGCAAGGGAAGCTAATTGCGAGTTCGTTTGGGGATTGCCGAAAGGTTTCGATACCGAAAGTTTGTTTTTCAAATTATGGCCTTTGATTCATTATCCAATACATTTACAGTTGGACGCCAAAGTTTAAGTGGCGGGCAGCGTCAACGGCTTGCCATCGCTCGTGCGCTTCTTAAACGGCCTGCAATTTTGGCTCTAGATGAAGCGACAAGCTCACTGGATGCAACCTCTGAACGCCGAGTTAGTTGATCGGCCTGCTGTTAGCACCACAAGTCATAACATTTGCTCTCAGGTCAACGACGCAGTGGACAAAATTCTACAGTCACGTCAAACCACTGTGCTTATCGTCGCTCACAGACTGTCCACTATTGCAAGAGCAGAGCGGATCGTTGTGCTGGAAGGTGCGCAAATATCTCAGATATCACATCACCACGATGATAATCACTACAACCGTAACAGATGGACGGATCTCAGAATCAGGAACCTACCATCACCTTGTGAGTAGACACTGCCAATATTCAACTCTTCGCACTGACTTCGTTTTTTTAGGTCAACCGTGAAGATTCTCGGTTCCGTGCTCTCATGGCAGCCCAACTCAACAACAGCACGAACGGAAACACAAACACGACGTCCCGTCCACCGGAACATAACACATCCTAGAAGACGATAGACTTGTATCTCTATACTTATACATCTTTAATACCACGCCCGCTCCACGGAAATGTATAATCCTTATAAATGCCATCGTCGCGTTGGCTTTCCTTTTCTGTGCTGGATATCACAGCTTCTGGTTGTGATCTTCGAGGACTCCATGCCAACACCTCGTGCGAGGATACTTATGTATCTGTTACAGCCTGAGCGTGGACCCCATTTCCATCCTCCCTTAAGTTGAAGTCACTTGCCTTGAAACACGTAATGGCCCCTCCTTTCCCAACTCCAGAAACGTCTCCTGAGATGCCCGACAACCCTGGGCCTACCTGCACCGCGCCGCTCGATACCTTTTCTGTGACAGACGTCATCAAAAACTTGAAGGTTTCTTCCGAATCTCTCACAGTATGTAGCATCTAGACCATTGAACGTCTTGGCAACGTCTTCGTACTAGTTAATGAACTTCTTTCTCTTTCTTTCTTTTAGAGGATTTTTGGCCAGCTCGAAAGTCAGGCTCTCAGTGTTGCAAACCATGGCCAGGGAGGTTGCGTATTTTCAGACACTATGGAGAGGTGCGCGTGGGTCGTTTGTAAAAACAGCTGACCGATAAATTTGGATCAGGTTTGAGCGCCAGTTGGAGGAACAGGATCAAGCCCACAGTGAGGGAATAAACGAGATAAAACGCAAGTGGAGTGCATCTTCATTCGTTTTTATTACTGATTTGAGGTTCAAGTCATTCTGAAGGACCATGTAGATGCAAAACTCCTGGAACACTTGAAAGAAATAGGTCAGGCTCTCGAGGGATTCCCAGTAAAGTTATTGAGCAGCTCTCACCTCACACCATGCAGCTGAACGTGAAATCGAAGAAGAAATCGACAAAGTTGTACAAGAGCAGGTGGCTGAATATATTGCTACCCTGATGCCCCAGGCGCTCCAGGATGATGTTACAATGCAAAGAAAAGAACTTGAGGAGCTGCGCATCAATCTCCTCAACTCGTACGTATCAGTTGTTGGCTGCCATGTTCCACCAGCTTTGAGGAAACTTTAGAGAGAACCGGCGCGCAAATGCTTCGATCAGGATGAATCATCCCGATACAAACCTCTACGAAATTTACATGTCAAACGGCGGAATCAGCGAGAGATTCCCTAAGACTCTACAACAACTTTTTGGACTTGAGTGTGAGTGGCTTCTGCACAAAGTCGGTGTAGATTGATCATGGGAAGTACACCCTGCTAGTGGAAACCTTGAAGGCGCTTATGAAAGACTACGAGCTCGATGTGTCGGACACCAGGGACAGAAATCTCAATAGTTTCATGCAATTCTGTGGCGTAAGTTATCAGATGGTGAGCTCCTCGTTTCACATGCTTGGATGATTCTTGACTAGTATTCAAGGTGAGGACTGGATCAGAAACGGGACGCCTGACTGGGATGGAGATGGGTCTGGTGTAGTGTGATAATTCCGGGCCGTCCAATCCGTCCGCATCAAGTTGTACAGTAATTTGAAATAAAAACATACATACTTTAAATCTCTTGGTTTCCTTCCACGATCGTCAAGAATGTCGACCACCATGTGAGGCCTTGAAATAACCCCATTCGAGCGCTCAGTTCATACTCTTCATAGATATAATATGTTCTCTGGGTCACCGCTCAATCGTTTGTCATGGCTTCGTGCCTCTCATCCATTTCTGAACGCCATAATATCCTCTCCGACTACTCGTTGGCTCTTATTCAATGCAGGACAGCCTCTAGTTCTCGCAGACAGCAATTCTCCAGCAAGACAGACGCTTGCATATCTAACAACCAAAGACGTTCGACCACTTCTGGGCCCTGAACCTTATTTTGGACAAGGAAAAGAGATTGGACAGGTCGTGGTAGAGCTCGTTGGCGCAAAGCACTCGCCTACTGAGGCTGCGCGCCACCACAGCTCTCCGGTGGTGTTTCTCGGACTGCATGAACAATCGAAAGCAAATGCGCTGCCTTCATCTGACTTCGTCGATGCTGAAGCTGCGGTCGCTAGTATTGATGGGACACCTTACTTCTCGCTTGATGTTGCAGATCTGAATCTCACGCCAGAGAAACTGGCTGAAGTTATACAAGGAACAGCCCCTGCACAGGAAGGGCAAGTATTGAGCTGGTCGGAACCTAGAATCTTAATGACTGGGCTGGACACCTTTTCTGGGGCTGTTTTTGCAGAAGCCAGGAGTATGGTGGATTGGAACTCGCGCAACAAGGTAATCATAATCAATTTACGGGCCATGGAATGCACATGAATATGCCATCAGTTTTGTGCAGGATGCGGTTCACCCACCTACTCGATGTGGGGAGGTTGGAAACTATCATGTTCATCCTTGTTACCATGGGCGGACAATTCTGGTCGAAAACCGTGCCCAACAGTGTATGATGGCTTTTTTTTACCCCTTTCTATGACTAATATCTTCTGTAGGACTGGATTACACAATTATACTCACCCACGAACCGATCCAGTTGTTATCATGATTGCAATCGACGAAACGGGTGACAAAGTTCTGTTGGGAAGAGGGGTACGAGTTCCATTGATAGGACACACTTGTGCTATTTGCAATGACCGCTATTACAGAAAAGGTTCCCCGGGAAATTTTATTCCGCGTTGGCTGGTTTTATTGAACCAGGAGAAACGTTCGAGGATGCCGTCGCTCGAGAGATGTGGGAAGAGGCGGGAGTTAACGTTTGGGATGTCAGATACCATTCTGGGCAGCCATGGGTACTCTGCTTCATTCATCCAGAACTGGTATTGAGTACTGATATGAACGCCAGCCTTACCCAGCAAATTTGATGGTTGGCTTCTACGCCAGAGCCGACGCTTCACAGAAAATTCGTGTTGACCTCGATAATGAGCTAGTGGGTTAGTTTTTCCGCTTTATCTACTCTCGCAAAGGATTCTAAATTGCACAGACGCAAAATGGTTCACTCGAGCCGAAATTCTGGAGGTTTTGGGTACTCGTCTTGGCGCCCAGTTTGGGAGCAGCGACTACAAGAAGATGTCAGAAAATGCTGAGGGTCGAAATAATCAGCAGACACCCCACTTAAACCCGACTTATGAAGATAAGTCTATGAGGAACGAACCACCTTTTAGATTACCACCTGCCACCGCGATTGCAGGGGTTTTGATCAGAGACTGGGTAGAGGGAAAGATCGGATTTGCGCTTGCCAGTAAGCCCGGTTCAAAATTGCCTGGAACGACGGAGAAAAATAATCTATGAAGCGTCCGCTACTAAGACTTAGTAATATGGGACGTTGCACACAGGCATACAATTTATAGAGGTACAAATACAAACTTTTGTGGATGGTATAAAAAAGCACAAACTCAAAGGATTCAGTAAGCGGTTGAATCCTGCAGTCGCCAACGTGCTAGTGGGCCCCACCACCACATCGAACTCCGCGGAGATGCAGTTCTGGAAGGTGGGAGGCGAGGGGTATAAGAAGAGTCCTCAATGTGCTCCAAGTTACTTTTTTCAGGCTCTACATCCTCGACCTTTGGAGGTCTCGTGTTGTGCATTTCGAAATCTTGATGACTCGCTCGAATATTTTGGTTGCGAGGTAATCTCCATGCAAAACTGCCAAGTCCCCATCCACTTGAGGTTGCATCTACATGGCCATTCCTTTCCAACTGTCTAATCCGCTCTACGCGTTCGACGGCTTGTTGTCGAGCAGCGAGTAGGTGGGCGTGACGTAATGATGTGTACCACTGTTGAACTCGAACAGGGAGGAATCTTGTCAAGTGAGATTGAGGTACTGTTAAGGATGCCGCTGTCGAAGTAGAGACAATGGATGGCGCATGTTGGTTGGGTGACGAGTCGAAATTTAGATCCAGTGATCTCGGAGGAGGGGATGACCGGTCCGTCGGTCCAAATCTTCTCGTATGAGATGGATGCGACGATCGGCCACGGAGAACGAAAGCGCCTGTGACATCTTTCCACACCTTCTTAGCCCTCAGTTTATTTTCTCTTCTTCGTTCCCTAGCCTCCTTCCGTCGCGATTCGCGTTTTGCTTCCTTTTCCAACTTTTCCAAAATGTCGTCTTCTCCTAATAACAACCCACTTGCGCTCCCAGCGCCAACCCACCACCACCAGCCCAAGAAGCTTTGCCAAAGAATGACGGCCCAAATGAGAGTAGGGAGCCAGACGTATTCTTCCTCTCGTGGTACATAGAGAAAGTTGAGTGCGGTGCTGACAAGGGCAAGGGTGAGCGCTGCTGCACCAAAAGCCGCAGTACCGCCATCAGTTCTCCAAGCATTTTTCCGGTTGACGAGAATACCCCAGATAAAAAGAGCAGCAGTGAATAGGAGAGATAGGGTGGCATTGCAGACGTTTCGAACAGCAGAAGCAATGCTGTAAACGCTGTCACTCGTGTTCATGAGCAACAGTTGCATCACTGCAGCAACGATTGCCAAGGGACCTGAGAAGAATTTTGATGAGAAATGAGCGAAAGTTGTCAGATATGAGTATCTGTGGGACGAACCGAGTAAGGTGAAAATAAGCCGGCCTTCAAGACGAGAAGGATAAAGCAAAGTGAGAAATTGGATATGGGTTATCTAAAAACGAATTATAAAGATGAGGCGGGGAGAAAGGATAAGAGGTCTGCAGACCTGAATGAGAGCAGATGTCGCGGAATTCATGACGAGCCACGTTGCACGCTCTGCAAAATTCCAGTCATCTGTATCGCCATCTCGATCGAATGGAGGGACATTGACGGCAATATAGCTGAGCATGTAAGGCCATTTTTCGCTTTCTGACATGGTAGCGGAGAGAATGACTTGAAGAGTTGCGATAAGAGAGATGAGAAGAGTCAATACGCCAGACAGTTGGAGGACATAATTGACTGGTGCAAGTGGCCAATGATATTGAGCAGTGAGGATGAGATGTATGAACAGGACAGTGACCAGAGTGAGTACGACGCCAGTTAGGAGAATTTGGACAGGAAGAGACTGAGCAAAAGCGGGTCGATACTGAAGATAAGGATCAATGGAGTATCTATGAAATAAATGAGAGAGAAAAAAACAAAAAGAAAACGGAAAACATACTCTGGAGGGTCCTGGGCAGCGACGAGGCAGACCCATGCGAGGATGGAGAGCATGGGAGAGAGAGAGTACGCTATAAATAGACATCAACACATCAGACAGGCTTCCCTTATTCCATGTCATATGGTCAACGGACATTCAGAACTTGCAAGCACTTTGGCAGCAGGTGGCTTTAATCGTCAAGAATGGTTGCATGCGGGACCTTCTTATAAGTAGAAATACCCAGTACTCGCACTTGGACTCTGTCTGGAAGTACTATGAACTGGAACTTGCAATTGAAGGAGCATCAACGGCCTCTTGCAAGGCATCCTATTGTCTCTTGGATTTCCTTTGGTCTACTCTTCGTGGCCTTTATTCTCTTTCTCCTCGGCCTCTTGCAAGGCATCCTATTGTCTCTTGGATTTCCTTTGGTCTACTCTTCGTGGCCTTTATTCTCTTTCTCCTCGTCGCACTTTCTCTTCCAATCATCAAACCAATCTATATCCTCGCCGTAAAATCGACTCTTCAGGGTCAAGTCCCCACAGATGTCGCAACTGAGCTGCGTTTTGGCGTCTGGGGTCTTTGTGCCACTAGGTCTGTGTGTAATATAACGAATACGCTCTCTATTTTATCTCACAAATCGCTATAGCGTCCTCGATCCGCCAACTTGGCTTACAAACAACGGTGAATGCTACGGCCCCCGCCTTGGCTACGATATACCTCAGAACATCACCGATCTTGCTGGAATCTCTCCAACTATCGTCAACGCTGTCGAGCAAGGCCTTTTTGTTATTCTCATTCTCCATCCAATCGCTGCCGGCCTCTCTTTCCTTGACTTTATACCTTCGTTCTTCCTCGGCATCCATGCCGTCTCCATTCTCACTCTCGTCATCGCTATATTAGCCGCCATTGCGGGAACTGTAGTCTTTGCAATAGATCTTGCAATTGTCGTAATTGCTCGAAACAAGATTCTCAACTCTATACCTTACGAGCTTGAGGTCCTCTTTGGCCCTGCAATTTGGTTGGCTCTGGTTTCTGTCATCATGACATGGGCTGCCGTTATATCCCTGTCCGCTAGAGCATGCTACTGTTGTGGAGTGAGACCGTAAGTCCAAATACACCTTGGCATTTTCTCCCTCGCTCATTTACATCTCAAGGTATTTCGAAGACGAGAAAGGGCGTCCGGTTGACGATTCATAACGAATGGTCTACGTGATTTTGTTTGTGACATAACATACAATCCCTTAGCACCCCAACCTGGCGTGCAAAGGAGATTATATTGAATCTCCTTTGTACGACAACTTACGAATCTTGATGAATATCTACGAAATCATTGAGGATACTTAGTTTCCTAACAACTAACGAAATTTTGGCCGTATGTACTACCAACACTTTATTTTGAGAACTCGCTATATCAATCACACCCCTACGTAGCGAAGTCGATGTCAATGGTTGCTTAAGTAGAATACATCGTATGAGGACGTCCAGTGGAGAATGCATGAGAACAATGCAGCATGACCACCACTGCATGTGGCTGTGTAGTGCACTCACTTTGATTCAGGACTCTCACCACTATTTCTCTCCCTCTTTTCCTTTTCCAAGATGGCAATGATTGAGGTATGTCACTAATTTCTCGATACCGTTTATCGTCCAACGAGCCGTCGAACAGGTTATCGCAAACGATCGACTTGGTCGTAAAGGTTTGATTTATGTCCCATTTTCATGATAGGGCTTGATTTATAACTGTTTCCCAGTCCGAGTCAAATGTGATTCTGAAGACACAGTGGGTGATCTTAAAAAACTCATCAAGATACAGACTGGTACAGAGTCAGATAAGATCGTGTTGAAAAAAGCGTGCGCTGCTGCCTGTTCTCTTATCTTGAGAATGCATGACCTGATTGCTCTACCGGAACAGATATATCATTTTCAAAGACCACATTACACTTTCAGATTATGAGATACACGATGGAATGAGCTTGGAGATGTATTAAGGCAGCCCTGTCAGTGGATGATGAAGAAGGCACAATGTACTACAAGATGTTCTAATAAATGACAACCAGAATCTCGCAGTGTAATGTTTTTATACGACGACTGCGAGAAGTATTCTACCCACCCTCATCGTTGTTGGTGTGAGCGCACTGGCCTGAGCAGAATCCAGATCGTCGGTCAAGACAATTCTTATGTAATCATGCTGATTTGGACATCGCACCTCGCCACTTTGCTATTAACCGTCGCTGTCAGCGACTACACGCGTCCTCGCGATGAACTCGTATCCTCCTGAGCTCCTAACCCAACTAGCGCCAGTTATGTTTGTTGCTGGACTTGACCCGGTACCGTCTACCGAGCAACCTACTCCAGCAACAGGGAAAGGAAATGATTTTGTCATTCTCGCATCTAGGCTGCGTGAAACTTTACAAGCACAGCGCAAAGTCTCCATATGGCAGCCGGAGAAAATGAAAACATTTCAGGTCATCTTGGTAGACAAGGAGATACGATTTCCTCCACGAAAACTCGTCCCTCCAGAAGATGCTACATACTCTGCGGCACATTCACCTTTATCACCATTAACTCCAACTTCACCTCTATATCCTGACGGCCTGATCGCTCCTATTTGGATCAGAAAGCACACGTCTTTAATTCCGTCCGTCTTTGTGTCGTTTATGCGAATCTATGAATATCCTTCTTCCAATGCGGCCACAAACCCTCTAGATCTACCCGACACCAATCGAGAACGCGAGAGGGAAGCGGAGGAACGAAAAAGAGACACAAAGCTTGCAGCTGAGATTGCTCAACGGAAGAAATCTACGAATGAATATGGTGTCAAGCTCACTGTCGTACTCATGGCCAGTCGCAAACTTCTGGGTGAGTTGAAGTCTGTGTACTCTGATCCCCAAGCAGAACAGTCTGAATGTAATTTGCACCAGATGATCCTGCTCTAGATGCACGATTGACGTTTATTCGAAGGCAAAGCGGCTTGGATTCGAGGGCAGCATTATTTGTTCTGAGCCCCGTGAGCCCAGGTGAACTCGGTGAATTTGTCAAAAGGTAAGCACGTCCAGAATCGCCCTCTTCCCACACTCTTATAAGTCTTAGCTTACAGCAAGCTCTGTACGAGCCTGCATTAGAATATTATACGAACCATTCAAAGCGCGTCCGCCGAAAACGTAATCGGCATTCACAGACCAACTATTCTAATCCAATCTCTGGTCCTTCAAATATTACCCGGCCACTCCGCCCAGAAGGGTGGACAGTACGATACGAGTATAAGATGGCTTGTTTTGCTGAGTTTCGTGGGGAAGACGAGGTAGCTCTGAAGTCAGTTGTGAATGGTTTCTGATCAAGATTCGTTGACCTATTTCAAATTCAACAGACATTATCAAGACGCCCATAGTATGCTTGTCGTCATGTTCGGATCGACTGCCATACTGCCTCCAAGGACTAAGCGATGGGCAGAAGCCAAAGTTCTTGCTGATTGCATTAATTTCAAGGTGAGATAGGTTTGTTTACAGGGAGTTTATATATTAACCCTTTCGTATCGCAAGATATGCAAGCTCTATCTTTACAATAACGAACATGCTCTCGCCATCTCTCATTATAATAGCCATGTGCGAATATTCAGCGATTTTTCGCGCGGCTGGGGAATTGGTGAAGAGACCTATGAGTACTGGAGTTGGATCGCAAGACAGTAAGTATCGTGACTTGTGATAGCCAGACCCATTGACCCTATTGCAAGGTATCGCGTCGTATCAGAGTTGCTTGAGCAGGGGTCGCGCTCGACTTTGACGATCCCCGTCCATCGACCCAATCTTCAAATTCTACTAAACACAAACTCGACGGCTGGCAATGGTAGGAATTATACAGCAAATGGATTTGAGACGGAGACTCTTCGTTCGTTGGGAATTAATCCCAGCCATGCACTCCAACACGCAGGCTTCTACTATCTAATGGCTGCTAAATGCACTGAGACGAGAAGAGCGCGATTTTTGGCAACATTAGAGCTGGAGGTCAGCTCTCTTTAGACATCACATCTCTTTTGATGAATGCTAATTCATTGTCACAGGGCTCGCAGCCAACCCCGAGCTCATCTCCCGGTTTTACGAATGAAAGAAAGGTCGACCATTTAGCGTTGATTCTTGAGGTTCTAGTGCTATCGCTCGCCCTCATTGCTTAGCTAATACCTTCCTAACAGCTTTACACGAAAGCATATGAATTGTTTAAAAAGCACATCGTGGTTAATCCACATAGTCCAACGCAAAGTCGGCTAACCCTGTGGATAGCCTATCGGATCGCCCAGACGTACTATCAATCCGCTAAATATGATATGGCAATACGGTCAGTTGCTTCTTTACATAATGAGATTCAATATACCATTGACGTTCGGAAGGTTCTTTGAACGCATTGCTACAATCTACCGGCGAGAAGGTTGGGATGCATTACTTCAACCTCTATTGTCGACGTGGTACGCTTGTGCAAGGGAGGTTGGGGACATCGAATTGAGCATAAAATTGATGATTGAAATGATGGGGCATTGTAAAGAACTTGTGCCAATACGTTGTAGCATGATGACTCATTCACTTTGCAGCTCCTGCTAACCCAGAGGAAGCAGACTCACTGGGAGAGGACTTGTTGGCTATCTTAAAGGTAACGACGTCAGCTTTGGAGACTACGTACTATATACTAAAAGGCCGACAGAGCACGGTACCATCAACAGATGAACCGTTGATCGTTAACATTCCAGAATCTCGGCCAATATGTGAGTCTAAATTGCGTTACGCCGAAATATAAAAGTCACCGTGGCTAGTTAATCATAGTATCGTTTTCTGGTCTTCCGAGGCCAAGGTAGGGGAGTCCGAAGCTTTCCAGCTATCGTTGGTAGCCCCGACGGACATATCAATATCTACTCTCCCTATCTCTTCCTTGTCCATATACTTCTCCCATCGTACTTCTCCAATCATTGTTCGGCACAGACAGTCTGAGGACTGCTCTCCATCGCCATTTTCCTTGGTGCATCTAGGCCATATCTCAGCATCCTCAGAGGATCAACGAGAGGTGGATGCCATCTTACGCTGGGAACCCGGAGGTTGCTTTATCTTCTCTGGAAATGTGTCATGTGAATCGCCAACTACTATTAGAGTGCGTGACTCATTTGTATTGTGCTTTTCTTTCTCGGCCTCACATTCATTACATCAAATAGATCGACAAACTTGTTTGGACTCTTGCAGAAGAAAAATGGACAATCGACGTTGCCGTTGACTTCGACACCTCTCGCCAAACGTTGAGTACCAGATGGCTCGCGTCCACTGAACCTCGACGATTTTTGCCCATAAGACCCGAAAATCCATCTTCTCTTAGGCAAGACATTTGCTTTCCTGCTTCTGCCAGTGTCAATTTTACAAGAGTAATAGTGTTCGATATCGCTCCCATGAACTGGATGTTGTTCTATCGCATGAGTCGCCGGCGTATCTGAACGAGGAATTTCCTATCACAATCAGCATCTCCAACATCGATACTCGACCCCTGGACGTGATTGTCAATGTCCTCGTTCCTCCAACAGAATTTGAAGGGGCTGGTAGGTATCTGTCGCTCAGGTGGCTGCTATTATTCAATATCTTACTCTGACAGCGAACACAATCATCATGGACGATGAGCGCTCATCCAATTTCATCAAAGGAATACCTTTCGGTTTGCTTGCTCCCGGCGATCGTGCCGAGAAAATTCTCTATTTAGTACCTTCTGGCGCTTCTGGCGACCGGGTGGTCGACATATCAATCCAATCCAAAGCAACCCATTCAACCGCAATCGAGCCTGAGGAGGATGACATTACGGAAACAACCAGAATGCTCGTCATATCGACGTCCGACCCTCTCAAAGCCACACAAACGATATCCTATCGACACAGCTTGGGGGCTTGGCCTGGATTGGCAGACCTGACCACATTCGACGGCGACACGTGGAACGCCATAAGGACAAGCGAGGCTTTAGTTGAAACAAGATTAGAGTGTGCAGGACCTTTGCCTCTGCAGGTAGAAGGTATATTGTTTGAAAACAAGGTTGTCTTCTTCCGTCAATCGAGACAGCCTATTTAACCTGCATCTAGGAACGAGGAGGGATGCAAGTTATCGATTGCTCTGTCGACATTGATGAAACATTGTCCGCTGGTTCGCATAAAATCTTCTTCGTATCTTCCAACTGACATACTAACGAGTCTCGCCAGAATACTATCCTGGTGACGAATTTTCTTATATGGCTCGTTTCGCTCTTTCTCCCGCTGAGGATGGCGAGGACGATAAAGTAATACCAAGTCCTGGGACTTATCGTGTCAGTTGGCGAAGGTTTGTGTGCGCATCTGCCAGATCTTAGCAGTGGCTCACGGACAGTACAGGATCGGGAAGAATGGTAGCTTAGGCTCCCTGACATCCACTGTGATACCATTACCCGCACTGCATCGTCCTGATGAAGGTTTAATTGCACTGCTCTCTATACCCTCACCAGCAACATTACATAGGCCTATTCCTCTCACTCTCACCATTCGAAACTATCATGCGACACGATCAGCGAACATACTCGTACAACTCGAACTGGATGCATCGGACGGCTTCATTGTTGCTGGTCTGCGAAGCGGGCGCTTACCCATTCTGATGCCTGGCACCGAAGAACAGTTCGTCTGGAACTTAATACCTATTGAGTGTGGTCACATCAGGATTCCACAAATCAAAGTCATCGATAAACGACCAACCTTCACTGGTGTGTCAGAACCTACGGCTGACATGGTATCAAAAGGCGAGGTGGTGAAAATTGTTAACGTCAGACTGGGTACCCCGTCATCAGTTCGAGCAACCAGTGGAGAGTCGAGCACGGCCCATGGAGATAATCTAGGGACAGTGCTGGTATTACCAAGGCCAGAGAGTGCAAACTCTTCTTCGACCTTGAGTGCGGTTATTTCTCCATGAGATCCGTAGTCGTACTATACATATCCAAATGATGGAATAATCTTGCGAAAGCGATTACACTGAAATTTATCTGCCTCCTTAGTTTTACCGGTGAGGTCCGATCAAGATGGAGTAAAGGTTGAGTAAAGGATAAGTACATCTGGATACATCTGCTCAGCATATACAGGCATACATATACCTATTGCCACATACTCAAGATGACCATTCCAGATGCTCAGATTTTCCCTCGTGCAACAGGGCCTGCGGCGACACTAGTGGAGCGGCATCAGAAATCTGCGGATCTGGTTTTATATGCTGGTTGGGTATACAACACTACCATCACTCGAATATTCATTTTCCTGGGGCTGATTACTTCATTTAGTTCTGCCCGTCTGTTCAACGCGTGTGGATAGCGCTTGAAGAGAAAGGCATCAAGTACCAGTACAAGGAAGTGAACCCTTACAAGAAGGAAAAGCACTTTATAGGTGAATTGTCATGCCTTGAGATCTTTACACTATACTACACTGACGAGGTCTGCAGAATCCAGATATTAATCCCAAAGGCCTTGTCCCCCGCCGTTGAGTACAAGGGCAGAGCGATTTATGAGTCACTGGTGATTTGCGAATTTCTTGAGGACCTTTATCCAACTCAGAAACCCCTTCTACCCGTCGAGCCAACTTCTCGCGCCATCGCGCGCATTTGGATCGATTTTATAGCCAAAGCCATTGTTCCAGGCCAGCAGCGTTTGGTTCAAGCACAAGAACCAGGTCAACAAACGCAACTCTTGAAGGAATACATCGAAGTCCTTCAGAAATTCTCGAAGGAAATCAAAGGTCCCTACTTTCTGGGAGAGGAATTCAGCCTTGTTGATGTTGCGATTGCTCCGTGGATTGTAAGGGACTATATCATCCGAGAGAACCGTTCCTTCAAGAGAGAGGATGTGAGTGAGATATGGGTCAAATACGGCAATGTCATCGAGACGCGAAATAGCATTGTTGAAACTCAAAGCGTGAGTACCTGCAATTGGGCATGTCTCGCGACAAAATACTGACGTCCACTTACATAGGAGAAGAAACATCTTAATGAAATCTATGGCCGTTATCTGCGCGACGAGGCACAAAGTGAGACCGCAAAGGCTGTCAGAGCTGGACGTGTCATTCCATGAATGTACCATGTCAGAACGGATTTCGCATGTTCTTATTTATGATAAATTAAATAAATATGATGGATCTACTATCTGGCACTGCATGAATGTCAAGTCCATGTCACCACAAGCATGGCCATTGGCGGCCGTTTGTCGAACTCCTATCAGCCGTGCGCTCCCGTGCGGCGTGAACGCATGAACAGTGGCTGCATCTCAGATGTATGTATACCTGGTATGTAAGTACTTACACTACGTTCAACATGTTTGGTTCCTTAAGGTACAGCCTCTCTCGTGAACATATATATACGGAAATCTAGTGAATGCAAGTTTAACCATCACATGCAGTGGATTCTCAACCTCGCTTTTGCAGCCTGTGTTGCTGCTCAAACGAGTAATCTGCCCTACATAGCGCCAGGCATATTCCAGGCTGCAGCAAACATCTCAATAGATGCGCCACTCCTGACTGTGTGGAATGTCATACTTGATTTTCCTGCCTATCCCGATTGGAATCCTTTTGTACGGTCAGTGGCCCTTTGGCTTGAGCTGGGAGACATTTCTGATGTGCAAAATAGGTCGCAAGTGGTCGCCGATGCCTTAGGTGTACGGACTGCCGATCAGACACCCGGGGAGAACCGCCGCCTATGGATCCAAGCACAAATACCGCCTTTACCGAGTCCCGTGAATTCTGACACACCAAGCAACCCACTCCACTCTGAACTGTCATTTGAAAACATTACGCATATTGATACAAGCACTAGACGAATAGCCTGGAGAACAATTATGTTACCTCAGCCGTTGCTTGATGCAGAGCGTTGGCAAGCGCTTAGTACGACGGATGACGGGAAGACATTCTATGAGTCTGTGGAAGTGTATAGAGGGCCTGTCTCATACGTCGTGGATTTGGCCTTTGCACAGGGATTGCAAGAAGGATTTGAAGCACAAGCGGCTGCTTTAAAGGATCGTACGGAAAACAGTTAATTAATTTCGGATCACCGGTCTGGTTGTTACGAGATAAGATACGATTAGATGAGACACGTGAATTTCAAACCCTTTCTACTAGTACCACCATTATGCCTCGTCGAGCACACATTCGCTATGTTTCCCTTCATTCGTCTTTGGTTAATCTTCCGATATCCATCTACGGTCCTTTACTGGAACGAAATATTGTAAGCTCAATTACTTTCAGTTCGCGTAACTGAATGCACATCATAACTGGTAGCGACCCCAACATCTAGCCATTCATATCAAGCTTGTATCTACCCAGGAAAAAAATAATTCAGCTGTCGAAGCATATGTTGGATGGACTGGATTGGCATCTGCTTCCTCTTTAACTCATTTCAGCTCATCTCAGAACTCAGAGAATGTGTTGGAGACAATTGAAATCGATCCACAGTTTGCTCAAGGGCTTGGACTGAGCCAAGGTGATCTCGTAAGTGTTAGTTTGGAGCCAGTGTATTTCAAATGATTTCAACCTACTCTGTTCCAGGTAGAAATTGGACTTTTACACGACTTGTCGCTCGCCAAATCAGTTGCAACTGAACCACTTACATCGGATGATTGGGACATCATTGCAAGTCTCCTCGACTTAGTAAATGAAATATCACGCACTCAATTGAACTTAGGAGCTTCACGCCTCACATGTTGAATCCACTCTTTTATCCCAGGTCCGCGTTGCGAAAGTTGGGCAAGAAATCGATGTTTGGGTCATGGGGAGAACCAGGGTCAGACTGAAAATTGGTACGTCCATCTTTTCCTTCTCTATATCTGTGATATTTCGACTGAATTCTTCTGTTACGATGCAGTTGGCATGGAGCCTCCAAAAGGTATCGCCTTGCTCTTGACGACGAATACAGAGGTCAGCATCGCGCCAAAACTGCATCCATCTGACCGTCGAATGGCCACTGCAAACTCTGTGGGCGGGGAAAAGAAAGGTGCTTCGTACGATAACCTGACAGTCCCAGCAAGTGAAACGGTGCGTCAAGGACCCTCGCATAGGCTTCGAGTTTTGCCATCTCGACTCTGCTGTGCTGTTCTTCCGGATTATACTGGACCCGAGTTATTGTGCTACGTTTCTCCACGAGATTATGGAGCATTATGCAGTTCATTGGATATGGAACTTTGTTCAGAGAATTCCTTGTCTTGCATGAAAACCCTTTTCAAGCGCCTTTCGCCGCCTCCTGATCCAACAGCGTCGTCCGCATCGGCTCCTCCGGCTCCTCCTCCAGTCCCTCGTGTCATTGTACCGTCCGCATCTGGGAAGGATTTGACTGATATACCTCAACCAGATGATGTGCTCTTTGTTGGGTCATTAGTAGGAATTCCAGATGGTCATCTTGTTTTTCCTGCAGCTCCTACTGGTGTCGAAGATTGGGACATTTTGACGTACGCAAGTAAGACTTCATTTGAAGCGAGGCTGATATATCTTGGCAGGCTATCATTGTCAAAGGAGGGGACTGGTAATGTCATTGTAGAACACCCCAACCATTTAGATACGCCTGTGCTTCCGTAAGGTTTCCATTTTTATTTTCGTCCACAAATATTCATGTTCTGCCGCATAGCTCTACGGTTTCAAAAAATACTCTTGCTGGGGTTGACGACATTCTACAAAATGCGACGAACTTCTGTCAAACAACGCTCATTTCTCACTCGTACACAGATTCGATGCATGGAGGTTTGGTTCTCAAAACACGAAATAAGAGTCGCATGCTCACGAATTAACACTAGTCTCTGCGCTTTTACTGACTGGTAGATCTGGCACCGGAAAAACATCCATTGCTCGGCATGTGGCCAAAGTAATCCAAGAGGATGCGAGGTTTTATACTCGTAATTCGAGATTCCTGTGGTTTCGTGAGACCGTCCTCATTGATCTCCTGCTTCAGACATAGCATTCGTCGACGCCTCTCGATATACAGAATCGCCTATATCTACTGTCAAGTCCCTGTTGCAATATTGGCTCGACAGAGCTATCTGGCACAGGCCCAGTGTCTTGATACTAGATAATCTGGATAAGTTGATTGGGGCAGAACTTGAGGTCAGATGGCGTCTTCCTCAAGTACGAAAATATTTCCTGACGGTATTCACAGCATGAAGATTCCTTTCGGACTCGACAGATTACAGAATTATTTCTCTCCTTCTATTCCGAGTCGTCGCGTTCTGTCAGGCAGAACACTCGAGGTGTTCTTTTAGTAGCCACTGCGACCTCAACAGCGTCGCTTCATCCCCTTGTTAATTCTGCTCATATCTTCAAGGAAGAAGTTCAGCTGAAGCCTCCAAATAACGATGCTCGGCGAGATGTCAGTCATTCCCTGTTAACGAATTGTATAAGCAAATTCTGAAATGTTCATGAAGATCATCAAAAGTATCACTGAAGAGCGTCTTGCCAGTGCACAGGATATTCATCTAGACTCAAAATCTCCACTGAACTACACCGACCTTGCAACCCGGACAGAAGGTTATTCTGTCATAGATTTACAAGACTTGGTCAGTCGAGCCGTTCATGAGGTTGCCATACGAGCCGCAAGTGGAATACAACCGGTATACTTCACAACATCGAATGCACGAATGTATTTTCATTGCATAACCCTTCTACAGGCAGTTCTATATTCCAGAGATTTTGTGGCAGCACAGATCGACTTTATACCGCATTCCTTGAGGGATGTGAAATTACAGCATTCTGACGTCGCATGGTCAGACATTGGAGGTACGAATCTCTTCCGGCTACATTTCCAACTTTTCTTTACACCCCCAAAAGGTTTGCACGAATGCAGAGAAGTTTTGCGGGAGACGCTAGAATGGCCAACGAAGTATGGTCCAATTTTTGCACAGTCGCCATTAAGACTGAGATCTGGGCAAGTTACGTTTGTACAACTGTGCAGACGAAGTTCTGACCTTTGTGTAGGCTTCTTTTGTATGGTTTCCCTGGGTGTGGAAAAACTTTGCTCGCATCGGCCGTTGCAAAGGAGTGTGGACTGAATTTCATCAGTGTCAAAGGGCCAGAGATCTTAAATAAATATATCGGTGCCAGCGAAAAATCGGTATGTGGTTTTTCTTCCTTGAGCTTGATCTAGAGTTTCGATTCCAATGGTCTCAGGTGAGAGATCTTTTCGAGAGAGCTAGCGCAGCAAAGCCCTGTGTTCTATTCTTTGACGAGTTTGACGCCATCGCACCAAAAAGGTATTGATAAATCAATATCACAGACACAACTTGGATACTCATAACATTGTTAGAGGCCACGATAGCACAGGCGTTACGGATCGGGTTGTTAACCAATTGTTAACACAGATGGACGGTGCAGAGGGGTTGGACGGTGTCTATGTGTTAGCTGCCACGAGGTGCCCTTCAAATAACTTTCGTCGTCCGTATACAAGCTAAAATATTACAGTCGTCCTGATTTGATTGATTCAGCTCTATTGCGTCCTGGTCGACTGGATAAAATGCTGCTCTGTGGTATGCCAGATCTTATGGACCGTAAAGAGGTTCGGCCAATCGAACTCAAAGGGATAATTTATATGACATTATTTCCCCTTTAGATCTTGGAGGCAGTAGGTCGACGGGTTTCGACGTCGTCTTCTGTGGACTGGGAGGAAATTGCATCGAAAACTGAAGGATTCTCTGGCGCTGACCTGCAAGCTCTGGTCTACAATGCACATCTCGATTCCATTCACAGGTCTATTCAGACCTCTTCCGACATCAAAGTGACTAACCCTTTGTTCAATGATGATGGTCCCGTCCTATTCAAGGTTTTTGGCGGGGGCTTGGTTTCTGAGCACCAAAGCAAAGCCGAACAATCTTCTCTAGAAAAAAGGGTAAGTTGAAAAGTACCCCACTTCTACTACTCACAACACATACTCTTAGCTGAGGCAAATTACGCGAGGTTCACAAGAAAGGTCTGAGGCAGTAAAGGCTATTGTGTCAGACGCCAAAAAAGTAGGTCGAGATTAAGTCCGCCCCGCCGATTCTGATGTGTCGCAGCACGAAATCACCTCGGAACACTTACATCACGTCCTTAAAACGTTGCGGCCATCTGTTTCCCTCGAGGAGCGTTCTCGGCTTGATATAATGTACGTTACCCATCTAAATGCACATTCGTATCTTAACAATTACGCAGATACCGAGCTTTCATGTCGGATCGTAGCAGTACTTTTCCGGTTCCTCCAGAAGTCGGTGGAGTCGGTCAACGCGTTTCGCTTGCATGAAGCCTAAATAGATTACCTAAATAGGGTGCCAGTTTAAAGCTGATATTCTGTTAGTCAAACCAAGCTCTGGTTTTGCATATTTATTAACACTTTCCAGTCGAGACTCTATTATCGTAATCATGTCCAATCTCGGGCTTACTATAGAGAATTAATCAACTACGACCATGCAAACGCGTCGACTCCCATTCCTGAATTGCCAGCGCTGCCTCTTCGCGGATCAGTTCGCAGGCTTGTTTGATATGTGCTACCTCTGTTCTAGTTGATCCAACCGCCAATCGTACACATGTTACACCATTAAGAACGGTTTGTGTAAGCAAAATGTCATGGCGAGCTGTAAGTCGAGCAAAGAAAAGTTTGTTTAGTTCATTGAGGGATTCCAGCGAATGAGGGGGCTGTCCAGGGGCTTTAGGCTTCGGATCCAAACGGAAGACCGAGAGTGCGAATGATGGAGGGGTGACAAGAGAGAAGTCGTCAGTGGCAGTGACAAATTCTGCAAACATTTGGTTCAAAGAAATGGTCTGTATAGTGGCACATCGGTCGAGGTTAACATCCAGATACAAGGAATTTTACCTTGCGTATGTAGGCCCGGAAACCTTCAGCACCGAAACTGCGAAGAACAAACCATAACTTCAGTGACCGGAAACGACGGCCCAGAGCGAGATGCCAGTTCCGATAATCAATAACAATCCCTAGCTTCATTTAGCTTTGCCGTGGCCACTACAGATAAATGGATACTGACCAGCGTCTCCTTGTTTCGTTCTTAAGAAAGGAGGCGTAACATCCAGCGCGTCGGTCAAATGCTTACGATCCCTCACCCATAAAGTCGAGGCATCAAAATTTACTAGACCCCACTATGGAAAAGCGGATGAAGGGGTTTCACGTCGAGACAAAGGGTCGTACGGACCTTGTGGAAGTTCGTGCAGAAGGAATTCACAAACTCATTAATCGTTTGAAGGTGGCACTTGTCCCGAAATTCTGGGCAAGCAAGTGCGACGCCAGCCCATGCGGCATCCACATGAACCCACAATGACGGATGCTGTTGCACTGGATGATATGTAAATAAATGTGCGGCGCGTGAGTAGAATATATGTTTGCATACCAATCTGCTGAATTTCTGGAAGGTTGTCAATAGCACCAGATGAGGTTGTCCCAACAGTCGCAACTGTGAGCCGGAGTATAAAGTTATATTCCGCGGGAAATATGAGAAAACAGACTAAGAATGAAAGGTTTCAATCCACGTTTGTCGTCTTCTTCTAACGCGAGGCGTAGGGTTTCACCGCGAAGTGAGAAATTATCTTCTGCCTTGACCTCAAGGGTGCGGACAGAGAGACCTAGGACGAGACCAGCTTTCGCTCCCAATGAATGGGTTTGGGAAGTCGTGTATATCACAAGGCTGGTTAAAGGAACATCAGGATTGTTGCGTTGATAGAGCGAGCGCGCAGCGACCACGGCGATCAAGGCAGAATCAGATGCAGTATTCTGTAAGAGCAGTTTATAGTCTTCGAAGTGAAGCTATGATTTGAAAACAAAGCATACCTGGATTGCACCTCCCCCGACTTCCGAAGAATTCAAGAATTCCGAGCTCAATCCCAGCAATCGGCATGCCCAGTCCATCACTAATGCTTCTAGCTCCGTGCATGCAGGACTTGAAGTCCACTGCAGGATGTAAGAAAACAGTTAATCGTCCTGTGCGTTGAAATAAAAGAAAGCCATTCACGTTGAATCCGGGATTAGAAGTTGCGGTGGCATAAAGGTCTGCAAGAATTCCTTCAAAACTGCAACCGGTCGGGAAGTACGCAAAGAATGATGGGTGCTGCCAATGGGTTAAACCTTGAAGAAGGTGAGCAAGCTTAAGGGGATGTGTCTCATAACGCTTGGCGCTTACCAGGAACAATAAGCTTCTGGTAATCATCTGCGATGATCTGGAAATCTTCACCGTGCTCTGGGGCTGTCACTAAGGCAATTTTGCGTATATATATGTATATACATCATAAAGTACAGGCTTCAAACTCACAGGGGAGATGCTGCTTGAGATATCCTGGCTCGACCTCTGAGATGACGGGCAATTTCTCAAGAGAGTAGTAGTAGTCACAGATACGATCAATGGCTTGGTAGCCCGCTTTTCTAAACCTTTCAGAAAGAGGTCAACAAGGCAATTCCTTAGTTCATAGAAGAACGCACTGTTCAATATCCATAAGTAAAAACGAGTAGAAGTTTATGATCACATTTTTGGGCCAGTTCCTTGAAGACGGCAATTTTTTTTTCTCTCTCGATCACAGATCATTTTGCACTGCCACCGGTAAATTATCTTGTCACGGTCCGGGCTACTCAGTCCGACCTCAGTGCCAGCTCAACATTAACTATGGATATCGAACAGCTCAAGGAATTGCCTTTATCTCTAGGCGAGCGCCTTTCTCTATTGAAATTTCACACTCTTTAATAACTTTTACTCCAGCTCGCGAATACCCTTGCATATCAACATTTTTTCTTGCACTTGGAGCTTTCAGTCTTCTGCGCTTGTCTTACCAAACACTATCCGTTTTCCTTCAGACATTCGTGATTCCTGGCCAGGATGTATGAATTTAACGACTCTTCAATTTTCTCTACATCTGATATCGTCCTTGTAGCTCAAGGCTTTTGGTGCCAAAAAGGGTGCATGGGCAGTCGTCACTGGCGCGTCAGACGGAATTGGCAAAGACTTTGCCTTTGAACTTGCTAAGGCTGGTTTCAACGTTTTATTGATAGCTCGTAACAGGGCGTTGCTCCAGACAACCGCCCACGATGTTGGTATGACACTTCCCACTTCGAATGTGTACCCATAAAAATAATATTCTGTTAAAGCTAGAAAACATCCTGGAGTATCTACGGAGTATCACTCTATTGATTTTTCCAAAGGCGACGATGCTGCATACCAAGCTCTTTTTGACGTCTTGAGCGACAGAGATGTTGGCGTCCTCGGTAAGCGTTTATGTCTGCTCCTTGGGAACATATTTATAATACTCTGGGCAGTCAACAATGTCGGGAAGTCACATTCTATGCCCGTCTACTTTTCCGAAACCCCAAAAGACGAAATGACAGATATTGTCGCCATCAATGTCAATGCCACGCTTCGCGTTACACATTCTATCCTACCTGGCATGATTCGAAGGTATTCAGTCATCGGGAAAGCTAGGAAAATTACAGTCTGACGCAAATTCCTTGACAGAAAACGCGGTTTGATTCTGAATATAGGCTCATTCGCGGGTGCCATTCCATCACCTATGTTGGCTACCTATTCTGGTACCAAAGCCTTTCTTGCAACATTCACGAGTGCTCTCGCTGAGGAAGTTCGAGCACATAATATCACTGTGGAGCATGTCAACACCTATTTCGTTGTATGTTGTTATCCTTTCCAGCAGCGGCTCAATCATTGAAGATACGTTTGATAGGTTTCCAAGTTGTCCAAAATTCGCAAATCATCCGCACTCATACCCGAACCCGCACCATTTGTGCGCTCTGTTTTATCCAAGATTGGCTTGGCCTGTGGGGCTGCGTACAGTGGTCGTCCGGGAACGTCAACACCTTACTGGTCACATGCTTTACTGGACTTTTCGATGACGGTGATTGGCCTTCCTAACCTTTTCATTAGCTATACGCATAATTTGCACAAGAGCATTCGAAAGCGTGCTCTTAAGAAACAGGAGAGAGAGGCGAAGAAGTTGTAGACGTATTTTATTTAAAGTACTTACACTGCAGTTTACCCCAAATTTTGCACGTGGCATTGTTTGGATCAGAAATGCGATTGTAGCGTGTTGTTGCCATTGACATTGTCCAAGGCGACGGCGATATACGCATGCTTCTTCATTTTCCTCTCCCATAACCATGAAACGACAGCCATCTAGGGCGCCGTCGCCAACGCCAACAGCTTTCTCGGGTATTTCAAACTATAGAACTGACTCATATCGCCCCATCAGAGACAAGAATGTCCCTACCGTACCTCAAATCGACTTCAGAACAGTTTCGAGAGTACATTTCGACGAGCTATCTCGCTATCTCGCTGCGTATCTCGCGAAAGGTATGGTGATATCAGCCAACTGAAGCTATTTAACTAAGCCGCATCTATTAGCGCCTCCCAACTCTCGTGCAACTGCCAGGCAAAAGCTCACCCGTCTTACCTCTCAGCAATTTCACGAGCTTTCTACCGACGTATACGATGAACTAGTACGCCGACAGAGTGACAATGAGGGTACTGATGCATATTTTCTTCCTTCGAATCTAGATCTAATTACCATATCAGTTCCTTTCTTGCCTCTTCGAAGTGATTTCCACCCCAAGCGCAATCAAGCCCGTCAGAAACTTGCTACTCTTCCCGCTTCCCGTTTTGAAGACCTTTCTTCCGATGTCTATTTTGAATTGTCTCGCAGGTACCCGGAATTTAAGGAAGACGTATGTTTGCCCGTGTTGCTCAGTCATTTTTTTTTGCTCGGAACCTGATCTATTTTCAAGCCCTCGGGAAATGCGTCCTACGACGAATATCCATCCCGCGATTTTTCCAGTACGTCGCCCCCTCGAGCGCCCCTTCCTGGCCGTGTGTCTGGTCGAACATCCGCAGACCGGCCTGCTGACAGTGGATACGGTGGAAGCGTATCAAGTCGACGCCCCTCAGAAGATCGAAGACGTCCAAGTGAGGCGGATATTGTACCTCCTGGTCGTAGAAGCGAGGAAGGTTATCGACGCAACGAGGATTTATACGGAGGCAGATCCAGCGAGGACAATTATGCACCTAGTGTCTCTTCGTCTCGCCGCAAACCATCCCAAGACACCACACGAGAACGAGACTATCGACGCCCAAGTAACGCAGTCAGCAATAGTGGAAATAGTGACTCTACAATCAACACAATTAACCCTAACCAAAGCACGACGGCTACAAGTGGCATGATCATACCAAACAAGAGTACGATCGAAGAGGAATATATCAAAGTGCCATACGGTCGTGAACGGGAGAGCGGTGGGAGCATCGATGATCGTGACCGAGGTAGTAGGTTGACGGATGGCGAGGTGGACAGTGCTAGCGACTACCCGATGAGCCCCCAGAGTCCACCGGCTGGTCTTAGTGGACTGAGTGCAAGACTAAAGGATGTGAATGGGGACGACAGTGATGATCGGGATTTGGGTAACATGGGAAAGAATAGTGATGACTCTTTTGAAGCCGATCGGTCTTTGGGTGAAAAAGGTTCCCGTCCATCTGGTAAGACAACCAGTCCAGATGATCAGGAGAAGATGAAGAGAGAGTATGAGCAGAGGATTGCCACAATGCAAAGCCAAATCAATACCCTTCAACACGATCTGAAAGACGCCGATGAAAAGCAGAGAATACTCGATGGAGCAGAAGCGAGGGTGCGACAAATGGAGGAGGAGCTTGCCACATTCAAACGGGTAGGTGTTTTGCCAATTCCCAGATTTTCATATATTCATCTCTCTCAGCGTGCTGAAGAGCAAACATCTTCTATGCGTGCTCTACAGAAGGAGCTCGATGAACTTCGGGAAACTCGCATAAAAGAGTCGGAACGAGCTGCGCTGCGTTCTCAAGAGGATGAAGAAGAACTTCGAATCCTCAGGGATAGATGTGAGGTGCTCGAAGAAGAACGAGAGAATCGTCCAGGAGAGGTCCGTGAGACCCCATTACATCCTTTGAAATCTGTCTGATGGCCCTTGCAGACTGACATGGAGCTTGTGAACCAGCTAAGGTTGGATATGGAAGGGTTACTATCGGAGCTAGGGGACCTTACTCGCCGCAACGATGAACTCATGACAGCCAAAGATTCTGACCTTGTCATCATTCGTGACCTTGACCAACAGTTAAAGGACTACAAGCGGAAGTACGAACAAGCAAAAACGGAACTTAGGAATGTCAAAGGTCGGATGTTTCGCGTTTGCTAAACTTGTCGAAATCTGACAAATAGCCTAGCTACTTCTCAACTCTTCGTTCAAGCACCGAAATTCGACAAACCTGAAGATCAGTTACCGGTTTCTCCCGATGGTGGTGTCCTTGACGTCCATATCACCGCTTTTCTGTCTGCCGTCGATTCTCTTCTGACAGCTGGTCGGTCGAATGCGCCTACTCGCGTGTTGACACCCATGAAGTCCGTCGTCAATGCAGTAACAGCAATCATTGACGACGTTCGGACATTCGAACGTCGACCGCAACGAGAGCGTTCCGATGTTGATCCTGAAGCACTTCGCTCCCTTCGTGATAGGGCTGAGGCGACGCTCAGTAATCTTGTCGCTGCGTCAAAAACACATGCTACGAGCTCAGGGCTGTCACCAGTTAGTCTTTTAGATGCAGCTGCCAGCCACGTCTCGACTACTATCACTGAAATTGGGAGGACGGTATGCATACGGATCGCCACTAAGGCTGAACAGGAACAGTTTGCTCAGCCGCCTTACTCGTCCGCCACGGCAACAAATGGATTCTCACCTTCTCTACGTTCAGTGGAGGAGAACAAGTCACATCAACGCAAAGGCAGTTCCATCTCCATACCTATTCGCAGTCGTTTAACGGAGACGTCTTCGACGCCTCCCAGTCGGACCATGGATAACAGAAGAAGGCCGCCTTCTGATAATTCAAGTTCTGAGAAGACCAATTCCCCTCCGCCTATTTTTGACCACTCTACAAATTCCATCAGCGCCATGTCTGATGATTCTGCTCAAGCAGAGGGCTCTGAAGATGCATGGACTGAATTAAAGGTTTGGATTGTTCATCGTAATTTTTGTCCCCCGATCTGATATTCTTTGCAGCCTTATCTTGAGGCGCAAACCGAATCCATTGTATATGCCATCCAAAGTGTCTTATCAGCCGTTCGTAGCCCGACGCCCTCACCTTCGTTGACCGAAAACTTGACTCAAATAATCACAATTGTGTCGAGCATTGTTGCTGTTTGCAACGACAATATACCAGCAGCCTCATCACAGCAAGGCAACGACATACTTCGCGAACTCAGCGATCATGCTAACAGATTAAGCGAAGTACAAGCATTACCCGACATCACGAAAGAATCAAGGCAAATTATGGCAAAGTCGAGCTTTGCAATTGCCAATGCTATGAAAAGCCTCACGAAACTATGATACTCTGATACTCGACATACCAGTTTTGCATTAATACACACTATTATGCTTCCAGTATAGGTTTACTATAAATTAGGGAATTCGATCTTCTGCTGCCAGCTCCTTAGATCTAAGAAAATCTGAACTTCAAGGCCTAACAGATCATGCTTCGACTGTGCAGCATGGATGAAATGTTACTCGGTTCTAAGGGGAGCAGATCTGCTTCGCAATGGCAAAGCGGACCGACCACTTAAATCATTGAGACAGTCTGGTTGTCAATCACCACTTTAGACAAGCCGCTCTTTCTAAATGCATAAGTATGTGGTAGTAGAATTTTCGAAGTCGTCCCAGGGAGTGAAGCAATGTTGTTCCACTGAAATTGAGAATTATAAGTCTTTATTTTAATAGCGAAAGTATAAATGGTTCAATATGCACGGAACCGGAAGGTATCTGAATCTGGAGGTGGCACTTAAGAAGAGTCCAACAAAAATCGCCAAATTCCAAAAAGGATGTTAACAAGAAATCCCACAACTAAACCCATCTGCATTCGTCTCCTAGATTGTCGCTTGAGAATGTCAAATAACCCTTTTGGAAACCCACTCACGAAAATACGACATTACCGGGAGGTTCGTAATCACTACCGTTGTCCCAGAAGATGGCTGGACGAGCACTCCGCATGAAAAAGAAAGGAACGAGGGGGAAGAAGAATCCCAGAAGTATTCCTTGCAAAACCGTTGTGTTTGAAGGTGAGGATTGCGACAACGACGCTGTTCCTGCGTTGTCGATAGAGTCAATCCACTGTTCTTCCAGTGCGCGGGCATGCTCATCATCTGGAATAGGCCTTTTAGGTACAAGCGAGGAAATGATCCTGAACAACAGTTACATTCTTCTTCAGTTTCGAAGTCAACATCGAGATAATTTGACGAGGACTGGCTATGAAATTGACGTCGAAAATTCGCAATGTCTTCTTCGGAGAATCCCACCGAGCTCAAACGGTCAAACCCTCTGACTGGCTGAAGTTGGGCCGTCTTGATGCGTTGGTAGTTAGCATTCATGGTTACAAAAGCAATGCTAACTTACCTGAAGGTTACCTTCCTCAGACTCCCCAGGCTCTAGTCTCAGGCCGACTGAACAATGCATCCAGGTTGCAGGCGATGTTGATAACTGCGGTTCATAGCTGGTATCGTTAGCAGTAGACCGCTTTTGACGTTCTTCCAAGGAGGCCAGCCAAGAATACAGGAAAGTGCCTTCGGTCAATAGACGACCAGAATGTATCAGCCGTAGCCTTCGATCTTTGAGCTCTGGTCGTTGTTCACGAATCTATATGGTTTATTTTGAGATGAAAGTAGATTTTCTGCATAAAAGCTCACTTTTCGTTTCACATCTCTAACAGCGTCGGTTTGGTTTACGATGACAAGAAGATCAGGGTATCCTTCGGTGAAACGTATAACAAGGTCCCGAGCTTGGTCTAGAGGCTCTCTCGATTGTGAAGGTATTTCTTCGGAAACAGGGAGCTCAACAGCCTTCTGTTTCCCCTTTGCCTTTTCACTGAGCATCGTTAAAGCGTGGTGGTTAAGCAGGAAAGTTGGAACGCCTGTCACGTCATGATATAACTGACGATCATTCCAAGTTTATTTATTTAATAAATCAACCTCATATATGGTACAACTAGATTTATGTATAACTGCATCAGTTATCTGGGGTCAGATGTCGTCGTTGGTGCAAGCTTCTTTGCCTTTGGATCGAATCTTCCAAACGAGTTTTGAATCACAGGCCCCTTGTTTAACTTGAGCAAAAGGTTCGGAATGCTTTGTCCTGGTGGGCCAAATGAAACATCGAGGTTTGTCACTTCCCCACTCTCTTCGTCTAGGACCAGACCATGAACGAACACATTGAACTGAAGGTCCGGATTTGCCTTGAGAATATAATGCATAAGCAAGAGCTATTCCGCAACATCTATTCTATACATACAGCTGAAAGGATACTCTGAGTTTGTAGATTCTTGACTGTAGCCTTGACATTTTCCTCGACAAGGGCCCGTAACGCGTCTTCAAAGCATGTAAGACAGTAAGCAATCACAGAAGCGGTCTGGTTACGCACCATGCTCAGCGAGCATGATACCTGAGTCATCATGAAATCTCCTAGCCATTATCAAATTCCTGATTTCTGGCCTAACGAGGAATATTAAAAGGTCAGTGAGAGTGCTCAAATGAAAGAAGGATTATGTAAATAAAATACCTCTTGGATTGTCCGAAGATATCAGAGACAGGGTGGAGTAACGTCTTCAAGATGCCTTCACGAAATGAGGGTGTCATGGCTGTGTGCACGCTTTGGCAACCGTAATGACCTAGTACCACTATATGCTCAACCCGTAGGTCTCTAACCGCATATGTGACCGAGGCGAAACTATATCAAATGTGAGTAAAAACGATGACTAGAGAGCGACAACGGACGAGTTGGAATCCGTCACGGTGAATTGATTTGCAAGGTTGAGATTCGCTATTGTACTGCCAACGGGTGTTTGAAAGACATCACCAGGGCTAAATCTAAAGCATAGGTCAGAGATTGCTGACAGTTTTCACTGCATAAACATCCCTATTGTCAGTGCATCCAATAAAAAGAACTCTAGGGGCTGTTTGAAAAAGAGGAATGGATAAGAATTTAATTTCAAAATACCAGTTGAACGCACGTTCTCCCAATGTTTCATTCAAGCCCGTTCTGGATGCTTGAAAGCGCTTGTTGCCCGCTGACAACGTTTGTAAGTCAAAGCTCTTCTGACTGGCAACTTCCATAGGTGGATTGCCCGGGGATCCAGCGCTGCTTCCCTCATCAGAAGGGCTTGTAGTTGATCTAGACGCGAGGAAACGAGAGCCCAAAGGAAGCGCCAACGACAACGACGTCAATAACAGTATGTACAATCCAGCAATGAGCTTGAACATCGTCAAATAACTTTTGACACCAGGCCAAGAAAGCGACCAGCGCAGTATGAGCAAAGGAGAGAAGGAAAGAAAGTTTGAGGCTGTACAGTATCAAAGTTGATGTTTGTTGTATTGATCACAAAACTTGAAGATGGTCTCTCAGATATCATTCTACACAACACACCCACTGAACAAGGCCTGAACGTCCTCAGCCAACTTTGTGTGATCCAGATCCCGAAAATCAAATGCCTGGTTCTCCCCGATTTGTCCGTGTGTCAAATTCTCTCCCTCACCCACACCCACTGTGCCATTTTGATCTCCCAATAAAGGTTTGAATGTCTCCCAAAACCCTGTAAAGTCCAAATCCACCAGCCCTGCTTGAAGCAAATCGAAATCCGGATCTGAACCATGATTTTGTTCAGTGTTTTCCGATTGCGAATTGATATTTATAAATTGATCAAACAAGTCCATGCCAGCCATTGTCGAGTCATGTCCAAAACGGAGAGATTCTCCAGCAGCTGGCTCAAAGATAGAACTGAGCTCACTTTGAAAGACATCTTCCTCAATACAGGACGAGGGTTCGTTAGAGTAGACAGAATCGGACTGGAACTCAGAGTCAGTTGGACAATCAGATGTCACGGCTGGTAACATCGTATCGTCGGATTCATCATCCTGCGGCATGATCAAAGGGCTTGTGGGAGGCGGTGGGGAAGATGGGGGAAGACCAATCCAAGGCTGCCTTGCTGAAATCTCCACGTCTGGATCTTCCTTGGATGCAATGTCTTTCTCTTGTTCAGATACCGTATCTGTGTCCATCTCAATGTCGCTGCTAACAGCTGGTAGCGATGTAGAGGGAATATCAAGTTCTTCGAGCGCATGACCAAGTTCCCGATTCAAGGCGTCGTTGAGGTCATCCTCACTCTCTTCTCCAGATGCCTCGTTACCATCATGGACGGTTTTCTTTAAAGTCTTGGGAGTTTTCGGCGAGACCCTCTTTGCTGATCCAGGCGTCATTGGCGTTCTAGCACTCAAGAAGCCACGCTTGGGCATGGGGGTGAAAAGCGAACCATCCTCACAAGGACTAAACAAGTCTGAGGTGTGTTGTCGTGGCGGCGTACATGGCGGCGCCAGGTTACCACCTAATCGAGGTGAGCTGGGTGCAGTCGATGTGGAACCAGAGAAGGCAGCTATTCGATCTTGGATGGCGGAAGTCACTGCAAACATTGGGCCGTTGCTTGCAACTGTAACAGGAGGGCATGGTTGTCCAACTTCAATAGTAGAATTCCTTTGCCGAGCTGCAGACGGACTCGGTGTTGTTGCGACTCGCTTCTTTTTATGATCCTTCTCAGTGCGGAAAGCTGCTTTCTTTCGAGCTTTCCTCTCCTCTTGTTTTTGCGCTTCAGCCAGTTCAATCGCCCGAACTGTTTCCTCTGACAAGCGAGGCTGTGTCGAGGTCGAAGTCCGTGCCCAAGCGGGAACAACGTAAGGTCGACGGACCTTTGGCCGGATGGGAGATGACGCTGACACTTTTGGTGCCTTAGGAGAGTCCTCAATATTAATGGGTTCCTGTTGCGAGTTCTCGTCCGTTATCTCGCTTGCTCTCGGAGAGGTCCAGATTTCGCCCGTTCGATAATACGAGCCTTTTGCTTTTCGTGGCGGTTGAACACTATCAGATAACAGTCTTGGGTAGTGCCTGAGCTCGTTCCTTCTAGGAGATGAATGGGCTAGACGATGTATATCTCGTCGCTCTATCCATTGCCTCTCTCTTTGTTTTCCTTTATCCCTGCTTGCTTCTCGTTCATCCATGATATCGCTTAGCCTACGTTTACGGCGAACACCACTAGAACCAGAAGCTTGGGGCACTGTTGGAGGCGAAGACGGAACGGGTGTGATATTGTTACCATTAGATCGAGTAGAGAGGCTACGAGCAGCGGGGGTTTCTACATTCGGCTGTAAAGCAGAAGCACTGGGTGTCAATGATTTGCCTTCCCTTTCGCACCGTCGCCGAAAGATGGTGGGGTTGACGTTCTCTTTATCCAATACCACAATGTCATCATCCGTTGGATGGTTTCTGTTGTAATTGTTGGCAGTTAGAAGCGTGTTATTGGACGTTGGTATTGGTGTTGGGAGCCTCTGAGCAGCAGCAGCAGCTATGAGATCTCTGAGAGCGTTGATTAACATAGGACCCGGCGGATTGTGAGCTCCCGCGGGATGCCCTTTCGCATGACTAGAATCAATGGCGCCAAGGGCGGATAGGAGGGCTGAGTTCTGGACGTTTGGATCTGAAGAGGATGGCGAAGAAGATATAAAAGCAAGAATGTCAAGAAGACCTTGGGATTCAGGATCTTTCGGGGAACGAATAAGCGGAGTGGATGTGAGGGGATTTGTTGGGGCTTCGCGCGGTGGTCTCGGCAACATTTTTGATTCATGTTGAGATGTCGTGTCAGGCGCAAGATGGTGTGTATAGTTAGAGTGATCTGGCATTCTGGACTCCAGAGGGGCCAACGACACTCTTTGATTAGACGTTGCGCCAGGATTCGATGAGCTGGATTTGGCCTTGGACGAGCTTGCATTCGGCGGTCTACCCTTTCTCCTCTCTGGTCCAACACAATGTGAGAGGAGAAGTCTGTCTGCTTCACTATTCACTGGATCTATGGAAGACGTCCTTGCAGGTCGTTTTGGCTTAGCTTTGGCACGTTGCTGCTGCGAGCGTAACTGTATAGAGGTGATTGTTGCAACTGTTGCACTGTCGGTCGGAATACCACTGGGATAAGTAGATGGCGGCATAGATGGCGGCATTGAAGCCGAAGCCGTGAAGGGTAGATGCGTAGGAGGGTTTGCTGTGTTAGAGATTGTTGAAATGGGTGTTGATGGACCAGCGGAGGACGACGAAGCTGGAGTAGATGACAAGGACGCCTGTTCAAAAGGTAGACCCCAGGACCGGAGAGCCTGAGGAAGGGATGATTTTTCCATCGCAACCGTCTGTAATAATCACGTTATGAGAAAAAAAAAAGAGGAAATGATATTCGCAACTGGGGTACCTCTTTGAGAGCGAAGATAACTTCTAATGCTTCCTGGCCCGTTGGAAGTTTAATTATTGTCCCTGTCACCAGTGCAATGTCTTTTTCATCCAGCATTAAAGCCCAAGACATTAGTCCGAGTGCAACCGCTAGCCCACGAGGTTGTTCTGGTACGTTTCCTGAATCCGATGTGGCATTTGGTATGTTGACGCGTGCAGGAGCAGAATTTGACTCCAAAGGATCAAGAACGTATACAGAAAAATCTCGACGTTTGTCTTGGACGAGCTCCGGGCTTGAAGTGCAGATAGCGTTGAGACATGCCTTGAGCGACGTGGTACCAAAATGAAGGTGTGTCTCCTGGTTGCTGGCGACAAGAGAAGGGGGAACGATGTTGACGGTAACCGCAGAAGAAGAGCGAGCAAGGATGTACTGAGAGCCGCTGACGGTGTAGAGGATGCGAAGTTGGAGATTTCGCGTCTCCATTGCGGTTTAAAACAAAACAACGACAGGCAGTGTGGACTGTGACTTAGGATGACTAATCATCGCGTGACATAACGCGTCTATTCAAGAGCACGGGATCGTTATATTATGTAATAATATCTAAACACCATCAAACGAAACAGTAATCGACATTCGTCTTTCCACGGCATTTGGAATCCGCACCAGTGATTTACTGAGCGATACTGGCTTGTCCTGCTTCCGTTCGGTCATCTCGGGAATTATCGTCCTTGACTTCTGACTACTACACTGACAACCTGGGAGGCACATAGTCGTCGTAGCTCTGTGTTCGGGGATCAGCTCTGGTGCAAGCGCTGGTGATGTTGGACGCTCAAGAAAACAGGGAAACATCCAGTTGGCGAGCACTCTCATGGGAAATGGTGACGGAGAAGAATCAACGTCACGGATCCATATATCAGGATCAAACGCAACGGATGTGGCCAAGGCTGTCAAAAGGAGGCTTGATGTATAAACCATATCTATGCGGCGGTAAAAATCGCTCAGTGGCCCCACGATCACGGTTAAACGGACAACATACTGAAAATAGTATTGACCAGTATAAGTATCTGCAGGGCTGACGCCTCAAGAACGGGAGTGTGCTCTTTCTGTAAAGGAGACGTGGTGGAAACTAGACTGAGGACTGGATTGATTTAGCATCAAGTCTCCTGCGAATTCGGTGGACGACCACGAACCGATTTCAAAGGGAAGGAGACAAAATAAACTGATGGTCTCACAAGCAACTGATTGAGGCTTGTTAAACATTGTTCTTCTCAGCGCTCTGTTATGCGGTATGTAAGTAGTAATTCCCAGAAAGAAGCACCATCGACTGACGACCATAAACAGCGCAACATGCAAGCATGTTGGATAGAGACAATCATCCAAAAGACGTGTTGACGCTCCATAAACGGTCGGATGTGTATCGCAAGCGCAATGGAGACACAACAAATGGATGCAATGGCACCTGTTAGGAGCCATGCAATACGATTAGTCGCATCTTGATATAAGACAGGAATTTGACTTTCCTAGTAGGATCCTGCGAAACGTTCTGAGGCGAAAAGACATGCGTGAATGCGAACTAAATTCATCGACAGAAGTAAAAGTCGAGTGGCTGACTCTACAAATATATGTGTAGCAACTACACTAAATAGGGGGAGGTTAACATTCAATGATCGGTGGCTGTGCAAAATATTAAAACTCTCACAATGACTACCACGACTGCAACTGCGTCAATCACTGTCCTTCAGTCTGGGCCTGTTCTTGGCAAGCGCTCTCGCAGGACTCATGTTTTGCATCTTTCTTCAAGTCCTGAACCTCAGTGCAATTCACCTGATACATCCTCTCTGAGCAGCAAACCATCTTTGAATCGACCTCTTCTCATTAATGGAGCCCTGGTCCCTGATACAAAGAAGCGATACGAATGCACGCATCCAGGCTGTGAAAAAACCTACTCTAAACCGTCTCGTCTAGAAGAGCATGAAAGATCACATACAGGAAAAGTAAGGCCCCAAGCAATAGTGCACAATGACTCTCATAAATTTTCAGCGGCCATTTATCTGCGAAACCTGCAATAAATCTTTTCTGCGTGATACCCATATGCATGCCCACACTCGAAAACATCTTCCAACGTCAGCACGACCCCTAGCGTGCCCAGAAGATAATTGTGAAAAGCGCTTTTGGACCCAACAACATCTGCGTGTACACATCAGTTGGCATAAGGGTGCAAAGACATTTCTTGTGTGTCTTCTATTATATCCAACTGCTTGACATTCTGATAAACCATTCTAGTGCCAGGAAGAAGGCTGCAACGAAGTCTTTGCAAAACATCACCAATTACGTTCACACATCTGCACTGCGCACGCACCACCTGGAACGAAACCCTACCGTTGCAGCCATGAAGGGTGCACAAAGTCATTTGACACAAACCAACATCTTCGTACGCACTCCAAAGCCCACGATGGTATGCGACAGATACCCCTCGACTTTTGTTTTTTCTGTTTCTGATGACTTTTTTCGTTCAGAAAAACGATATACATGTGTCCATGTGGTATGCGTTCCTAAGGCTGGGAGTACACCCATCTATTATTCAACTTGGACTGCCCTTCAACATCATATGCGCACCGCTCATCCTCCTACTTGCATGCACTCGTCTTGTGACGGTCGAGTATTCGCTTCGCAGAAAGGACTGCGTGCTCACCAGAAGTTGCATGAACAACGCGATCTAGAGGATACGATGACACTTTCAGATCCTGACGATGGCGACAGGCCACCACGCAAAAGGCGACGTGGTGGCGAGATTGGTCGAGACTGGAAATGTGAGAAAGATGGGTGTGACAAGGATTTCAAATCCGTGAGTCCACCGATATCTCGGGTCCTTCGTCTTGCTGATCCTTATCTAGAAAAAAGCTTTGGATATTCATACCAAAGTAACACATTTGGGTCGTCGTGATTTTATCTGCTCACATGAGGGCTGCGGCCAGGCATTTGGGTATAAACATCTTCTGCAACGTCATTTTGCAAAGGCACACAACACGACAACAACAACCGCCGACGAGGACACACCACACGATGAGTCCGATGAATCGGATTGGGCGTCAGGCGATAGGGTTTTGCAAAAACCAATGCAAAATTCTCTTGACATTGACACAATCACGGGCCACTCTTACGCACAACGTGCACGTGCAAATGTGGCGAATGCGATCGCCCTGCTCTGCCCATACCCCCAGCTTCAGGATATAGAGTTTGAGCAAGAGCCGCAGATCAACGTCGCTCTATCCTGTCAATATGCGTTCAGCAGGGCATACGACTTGCGACGTCACCTGAAAGCAGTTCATAGCGTAGATGCACCTAAAGAAAGCGTCGATAAATGGGTTTCGCGACAGAAGCGGGCGAAACGCCTAGCGATTGTATCCGCACTCAACGACGTTCCGATCATCGAGCCTTCCGAAATTTTGTGACTGCCTACGATGAACCATGAAATTTGGCATAGACGGTCTGATTCGATACGACTCTTAGTACAGCAAATAACCGCATATCAAGAACATAACCAGACAAGCCTCCATCTTCACGATCCATCGGTGGACGATGGATGGGCGCTTTCTGGGGGGGCTATCCGCCGGATTTATCCACGACCCAAGCACATCAATTACTTTTCCCCGCCCCCGCACTGTAATATCACAAGATGTACATAACACATGTGGGGCTACCCAAGCGAGCTTCGTCGTCCTGTTACTGAAGTCTCTAAGAGGGTCACACCACCTCCGTCTCCACACTATCCTGACATGGTTACACATGTGTTCTGCGTGCTTCGCTCAATCGGATGGGACGGACAAATTACAATCACGCTTCGATTCATTTATTTTAAGGAACTCTGTTATTCGGTTAATCCTGTTTTCTGCATATAAGTAGTTCCATTCAAAGTCAAAACTCTTCTCAGTTGCATTCAACATCTACCCTCAGCTGCCCAAATTCTACATTCTCGGATGCGTTGGTCTCTTGTACTAGCATCCGCGTACCTGCTCTTCATAGATTGTGGCGTGTGGAGCCAGTCGACCACCGCCGCCTCGTACTTCGCCACCGAGTCACCTATTGCCAAGGCAAACCTCCTGGAAAACATTGGTGCGAATGGGTCTAAATCCCAAGGTGCAAAGCCCGGCGTTGTGATCGCGTCACCCTCCACCAGCAATCCAGATTATCTGTACACTTGGACTCGTGACTCTGCACTCGTCTTCAAAACTATCATTGACCAGTATGTCCTTATCTATACATGAACCTGTGTTTGGAGTGACTGTATCCATCTAGGTTCACCCTCGGGCAAGATACCACCCTCCGCCCTTTGATCGATAGCTATGTAGCTGCTCAGACTATTATACAACAGGTCTCGAACCCATCAGGAACTGTGAGCACAGGCGGTCTCGGTGAGCCTAAGTTTAATATCGACGAGACTGCTTTTACTGGCTCCTGGGGACGGCCCCAGAGAGGTTTGTACATGTCATCCCCTCTGTAAATCTCGTTGATCAATTTTTGTGCAGATGGACCTGCTTTGCGTGCTACTGCATTGATTACCTGGGCAAACTATTTGATATCTTCGGGAAATTCTTCTTATGTTACTTCGTCTTTATGGCCGATTCTCAAGCTTGATCTCGACTATGTCGCGTCGGACTGGAATCAAACAACGTACGTTATCATATGCATGTTTATGGCCACCCTCTCGTTGACAGGACTGAATATATCGATAGTTTCGACCTTTGGGAGGAAATCTCCTCATCATCATTTTTCACCACCGCTGTTCAGCATCGTGCTCTTCGTGAGGGTGCGTCTCTCGCCACTACGATCGGACAATCAAGTTCCGCCTCTACGTATACGACTCAAGCTGCCAACGTGTTATGCTTCCTTCAGGTCAGATCACGCTCACTATTCTATTCAAAACAACATATGCTGATTTTTGGTGTACCACAGTCGTATTGGAATCCATCGGGATACATCACTGCCAATACAGGAGGCGGTCGCTCTGGCAAGGATGCCAACACGCTACTAGCAAGTCTTCATACGTTCGACCCAGCAGCGGGATGTGACGCGACGACATTCCAACCTTGTTCTGATGTCGCCTTATCGAATCTTTTCACCTATGTCCAGTCATTCAGTATTTATGCTTTGAACTCTGGTGTGGCTTCCAATCAAGGATGGGCAACAGGGCGCTATCCTGAGGATAGCTACTACGGCGGAAATGTAAGTCCTGTAGCTGCTTCATTTTGACATAGGACTTAGAAGGGTATTACTTCCAGCCATGGTATTTAACCACCCTTGCCGTCGCTGAACAGCTATATGACGCCCTTATCGTATGGAATGCCCAAGGCACAATCAATGTAACTTCCACCTCCCATGCTTTCTTCACCAACCTCGTACCAGGCGTCGCGGTAGGATCGTATTCTTCCAGTAGCAGTACCTTCTCAAGCCTCAGCTCCGCTGTCAAAGCATACGCTGACTCATTTGTTGCTGTCGTGGCGAACTACACGCCGTCGAATGGAAGCCTGTCGGAGCAATACAGTAGGAGCAATGGCGCACCAACCAGTGCAGCAGATTTGACGTGGAGCTATGCGTCATTGTTAACCGCTAATAATGCAAGAAACGGAGTAGCGTCCGCGGGATGGGGAGCGAAGGGGCTGACAGTACCAACGACGTGTCAGACAACAACAACCTCTACGGTTGCCACGGTTGCTGTTACTTTTAACGTCGATGCGACGACGGTCTGGGGAGGTATGCTCGATGTCATCTCGAATTATTATGTTACTGAGTGAAATCTCAACGCACAGAAAATATTTACCTGACTGGTTCAGTTGACGCGCTGCAAGATTGGTCCACAAGCACTGCTCTCCTCCTTTCATCTGCTTCGTATCCCATCTGGTCAAGTAAGCACAATATACCTTTTGCTCGAGTCAAAATTCAACGATATCGCCCCATCTAGTCACTGTGAACCTTCCCGCAAGCACTGCGATACAGTACAAGTACATTCGGATCTACAATGGTGCAGTTACATGGGAATCGGATCCCAACAATTCCTTTACTACGCCTGCATCGGGTTCGTATACCCTGAACGATGTATGGCGATGACCACCCTATTTCATACCTTCGTATTCGCGCAGATAATGAATACAAAGAAAATATTCGCATGTAATATGTTACAAATGAATCATTGACCAAATAGTTTCTCCATATCATACCTGTTGGAGAAGGAGTGCGTTGGCTTTCAGTTGAGCCTGGTTTCGTTCCACTTCTTCTTGGACGCGTTCGATTGACTTGAAATATTTCACTGTTTTAACGTGAAGTTCTGGATGTATGATCAGGAGTTGCATAAGGTAACATGAATGACAAGGAAAAACCTGACGTGGCGTCCTCATCAGTGACAATAAGCGCCCAGGGGTGGGTCTGGAGAGCTGAGACTGTCCAGAGATGGTTCACTCCTTCCTCTATAAAGCTGGTTAGAGTTGATATCATTCGAGCTAAAAAAAATGGCATACCGATCGCTTTGCTCAAAGCAAGTGCCTTTCGGAGACCGGTGACGATGATGATAACTTCACGGCTATCCATAACGGTTGCGACACCAACAGTAAGAGCCATGCGAGGTACAGCATTGATGTCATTGCCGAAGAACCGAGCGTTGGCGAGAATGGTATCATATGCTAGGGTCTTTATGCGGGTCCTAGATGCAAGAGAAGAACCAGGTTCCTACGTGGGGGCTTTAGAAGAAGTTATCGGAGGCCGCAAAACTTGTTGGAAGCATACATTAAAAGCGATATGGCCATCCTCGCCTATGCCCCCGAGAAAGAGCTCGATGCCACCATATGATTTAATTTTGGCTTCGTAAGCATTGCATTCTGCGACGAGATCCACAGCGTTACCGTCAAGTATATGGACGTTTAGGGGGGGGATATCGACTACTAGACATTAAGGTGGAAGGATACTAAATGGGGATGTGACGTACTATGTGCAAAGAACTCGCGGAACATGAATGCATGGTATGACTCGGGATGTTCACGAGGAATACCGACATATTCATCCATGTTGAATGTCACTACGTGCTTGAAACTAGGAAAGGTAAGCGACGAGGACACTGGCATTCTCAGCCGGAAACATACGAAAGGGAGCCATTTTTAACAAATTTTATGAGCGCTTTGTAGGTTGGGATTGGAGATGAGCCAGTTGGGAGACCTAGAACAAAGGGACGATCCTGTGTAGGCGCAAAATCGTTGATACTAAGGGTAAATTAGAATTGAGAGATCGAGGATGACAATGATTTTGTTACTACCGTTTAGCAATGTAAGAAGCAACATAATCGCCAACGTTTGAGGGGTCTTCACGGATGATAAGGCCTATGGAGACAATTTAGAGAAGGTGCAGAGAGAAAGAAATGGATGCTCACGCATTGCGAGGTTGGCTGCATTCACGTCCATCTCCCATTCTTGCTTTTATCGGAAACCGGACCGGGACCGGAATGATGTTGAGTCTTCGATCATTCCGTTGTCTCTCTAACCATGCCTCCACCAAAGTTCCATTTCTCCGTCTTTGCTTCCAATTCCATCCGCCATCGAAAATCCACTTTTATTGCACATGCCGCCTCTCTAAATTCGAGTGATCATCTTCTTGTCACCTTGACTCAAATAACCGCCTTACCCGCTCTCAAACGTGCAACACATTGCATGTATGCCTACCGCGTTGGCGGTTCTTTCGGCCAGAATGACGGCGGAGAAAGTGGCGCTGGTGATCGTTTAGCCCGTCTGCTTGACCTTTCTCGCTGTGATAATGTCCTTGTCGTCGTATCTCGCTGGTATGGCGGCGTCAAGCTTGGCTCTGATCGCTGGAAGTGTATATCCACTGTCGCAAAGGATGCCTTGCACAAGGGCGGCTTCATTGTTAATGAGGAAAAGAAGAAATAATCCTATACATCCCATCGAGAAACAAATTCTGCATCTCTTTGCCCCCCCTCGTTGTTGCATCAAACAATAAGCATTCAGCTGCAAGCGTCCTTTCTTTCCGCACGACCTGACCCTTTTCGGCCATCGGCAGCCCATAAAAAACTCCTCCAAGATGTGGCATCAAAGCGTACATCACACGGTTCTGCATATAGACTACATATACACTTGAATGTCAAACTGGACTCGTGCACAAACCATACGGACGGACCTTGTGTGTTGTAGTACAAAGTCCAAGGATCATCAACCCATCGAAAGTTCAACGAATCGCCCATCGCACGTTTTTTACGGCCCGAGCACCCCGCATCCATGAGCCAGCTGCCATGCCACACCACCAATGGACGTTGTTTCTTCAAGCTCAGATGTGACACTGTATGCAGAGCTTGCAAGACCGAAGGAAGAAAAGACGTTAACGTCGCGTGTAACGCAGCGTTTATTATAGGCGAACCATCAAAATATGAAGGCATTTTCGGAAACGTCCAGTTACCATTGACATCTGGACCTTCGTACGTGGACACTGGCGCAGGCAAGGGTCCATGGTTTAGGACGAGGACATCCGCTTTCCGCGCCTGACGTAGCCAATACGCATTGTGTATGCGAATTCCAGTAAATTCATCGACAGTTGGCTCGGTGTATTCGCGATCTTTTGGGTCCTTGGACGCGTACAGAGTATACGAACGCACGTAACGAATGATGCTAGAGTTGGTTGCTATGAGCTCGTCTACATGAGGGAACTTGATGACGCGCCCATGGTATGTTGGTCGAGCGCTTCCGCATACATGATGGAACGTACAAAACTGGGGTCCGGTGCAAGAAAGTGATTTGTTGGTAGCTGTTTCAAGTGCGTGTAGCCACAGAGTGTGCAAGTAAAACGTCGTTTCTGGACCGACAAAGAGGACCTGTTTCCCTACGAGGGCGTCGCAGAGATTTAATACAGTATTAAAAGAGCAACACGATGATGAAAGTAGAGAATTTTGAAGGTCATAGATGGTGTCCTGGCCTACACTGCCATTATGCAAGTAAACAGAGATTCTTTCATCCAAAACGCGATCAACGGTGTTTTTGAGTTCAAACTCGCGTTTAGAAGGGATTAAAAAATAAAGACCACCCAGAACAAGAAGGATAAAGGCGAGTTTCTGCCGTCCAAGTATGGTAGCCATTAAGAGAGACGCGACTTATCACATGACTATTTAGATTTCTCTCATGCTCCCCGTTATTGGACGCCTCTCGTTGCGCGAATACGCCGCCCTCGTCGCTGGCCTTACCTTCGTCGTCTTCGAAGCCCTATTACACGTCGTCGTTGCATTGCTTCCTACTCCTATCATCCGCTGGTTCTACCACCGCTCTCGCATCATCTTCAACTCGCTCACTGTTTCCACATCTCGCTCAACGCGGAGCAAGCCGCCCAAATCAGACGAAGTCCGCGCCGCTGAGCGTATTCTAAAAGCAAGAGACTTTGCGGATCTGTGCAAAATATACAATTACACTCCAGAGGAACACGTCGTTCTCACCAAAGATGGATATCTCCTTGGTCTTCACCGTCTTCCCGCACCCAAGGGTGAACAGCGAGTAGGCAGGGACACCAGCACCGGAAAGCCTGTGGTGTATCTCCACCACGGACTACTCATGAATAGCGAAGTTTGGGTGTGTTTGACTGACGAACAACGCGCGCTGCCGTTTGTGCTTGCGGAGCGTGGCTATGACGTCTGGCTCGGAAACAACAGGTAAATATTTTATCCTTTCCTGGAACTTATGAGGTCGCTCATCATGTTCAGAGGAAATAAATACTCCAAGAAATCCATTCACAACAATCCCAATTCAACCGCATTCTGGGATTTCAGTATCGACGATTTTGCGTGGCATGATATTCCAGACTCTGTAGAATATATTCTCGACATCACCAAATCCAGCAAGTTAAGTTATATTGGCTTCAGTCAAGGCACCGCACAAGCCTTTGCAGCACTTAGTATCCACCCTCGGCTAAACGAGAAGATTAATGTCTTTATTGCACTTGCGCCCGCTCTCAGTCCCGCTGGCCTGGCTAATCCTATTGTAGATGGCCTTATGAAAGCTTCGTCAGTATCATTATCCTCCTTCCGTGCCATGCATCCGCCTACTGATGTATATTCAGCCCAACTCTTTTATTCCTGTTCTTTGGCCGGAAAGCCATACTCTCCTCCGCCACGATGTGGCAATCCATTGTCTATCCACCCATCTTCGCCAAAGTCATCTCCACATCCCTCGTTTTTCTTTTCAACTGGCGTAGCCTGAATATTTCACGCGCACAGCGGATAGCAGCCTTTGCACACCTATACTCTTTGGCGAGCGTCAAGTCTGTTGTACACTGGTTCCAAATCATGCGTAACGGGGCTTTTCAGATGTACGACGACGATACACCACCAGTATTCCAAGTGCGCTCTGCTGTTTCCGCTTACCACCCTGCACGGTTTCCAACGAAGAACATCGCTGCGCCCATCGTGCTGATGTATGGGGACATAGATTCATTAGTGGATATTGATGTGATGCGAACGCAGTTACCGCCGCATACTGTAGTACAGAGGCTGAAGGGATATGAACATCTGGATGTGTTGTGGGGAAAGGATGTTCACCATGATGTGATACCACATGTGCTAGAGCATCTCAAGTGCTACCAAGAGAGCACACAAGGTTTTACGACTAGCATCCCAGTCCCATCTGTGGTCCGAGTCGAGGATGATATCGATGAGGAGAAGAGCATTACAATCATGACGGTCTCTGCCGAGTCTGCGTCTGAGTTTGGGTCAATGTAGCTCACACGAGCCCAACATATGATCAGATTATTGTCATGTCAGAAGTAGCAGGTTCTCCTGTACTTACCTCTTAATTCTTTAACATGTTGCAAGAGCAGAGCTCCAAACTTTTAGCTCTCAGCACAGAAATAATTCTTATCATCTTGTCCCATTTGCCCACATCTGCTCTCGTTTCTCTCGCCAAGACATCACGCAGACTACATTACCTTGCTTTGCCCATTCATCTAGCACGACATGGCATTGAATCCAATCCTGTGCCTACATCTCTTATTTTACACGAGAGAGCAGTCCCAGCTCTCCCCGGTTTGTGCTCTGCACTCTTCATAAACTCAATCGACGATCTTTGGTGCAAGTTTGAAGGCCCAGAAGAAATTTATTTCTCATGGGGCGTGGAACATCTTCTCCGATTCATTCGTAGGCTAAACAATATCTCTCGTGTCACTTTGAATGTAGGCAACATCGACACACGGTGGGTAGACGGCCTTGCCACAGTTGCGAGCAATTCCTGGAAGCCCACATTCATACAGCTCCTCAACACCGCATTGGAAAGAGGCTGCAGATCACTCACTATCGCCCATGGCCATTTCCTTGTCGCTTCTTCGCTGCTGAGGGAAGGATCTAAACTCGAAGGTCCCTCTGGAGTTGTTCCCGAGAGGACTTTCCTCGGTCTTTCACTTCCACGAAGGAAGCTTTCGACTTCTCTCATTCAAATTACACCTTTAAACAAGCTAGCGTCGTTCTCTATACACTCTAACATGCTTCTTTCACCACCTTTCTACGAATGGACCCTTCAGACCCTTAGAACGAGTCCCATTACTTCTCTGTCGCTACGAGTGTCTGGATTGTCACAAGAGGCATGGATCCTCATCCTTGACGCCATTACTCTCCCAAACCTAGCCTCTTTCGGTGCAGAAACTCTTGACATCGGGTTCTCCACGCTCCTTCTCTTTCTCCGGCGCCATCCCACCATCACAACCCTCGGTTTACATCCTCATTTCACCTATCCACGCTCCGTAACACTTCCAAAGCAACAGAATCAGAAACAGAATAAAAAGAATATTCTTCTTCCGAGACTCGTCGCGCTCCGTGGTTGTTCGAGTAATCTTTTGGCTCTACTTAGTCATCTCCATCCAAATACGACGCAGAACATATGGTCAATCACCATTGTCCTTCCCATGCATCAACGCACCTTTCATTCTTCCGATTTCGATGCGCTGAGTGTGCTGGTGGTTGATGCTATTGAAGGTACCAAGCCCTATGTGCTGGGTCTACAATTTTCTGTGCCATACGATGCTATCCATCCACGTCCCACAATAAATCGTAGTGAAGATGCTATCCAGCTGCTCTTAGGTGGTGTGGAAACCATCATATTCAGCACAGACGGGCACTTTGCGTTTGGTCGATGGGTCGTGCCAAGTCTTCCTACATGGCTCGGTGCCAATTTTGTGAAGTTGAAGAAGGTAAAATTCAGCGACGATTGCATGTCTGGGGTCGACATAGAGGGACGAGCGAATTTGGCGCGATCTATCAGACAGTCGTGCAAGGGGGTGTCGAGTATTTGTATTGACAATGAAGACTAGGCCTTTTGTAAACTCGAGCTACTCTAACAGGGTAATTTAGAGATTCTACGGTGGGTATACATGGTCATCAGGAGCTCAGGATCACGAAGATGATTCCTTGCTCTTTTTCTCTTTGCGCAGCCGCCGCCGCTCCTCCTTCGACAAAGCTGTGGTCTCATTTTCCGCTTCTATCTTGTCTTTGCTACCTTTTTTCTTTTTCTCCTTCTTCTTTTCTGTCTTTTCGATCCTTTGATCAGGTATATCCTCCTCAGCAGCTTTGTTCTCATCCGTTCCAATTTTCTGTCGCTTCTTCTCCTTCCTGTCTCTTTTCCTGCTCTCCCGTATGACCTTATCTTCTTCATCCTCGCTTACTTCCTCCGTTAGTGATTTCATGGGCGTGTCAGAAGTCGACGGTGTTGCATCAGCCACCGGTTTGGTGAACAGGGCTGATAGGAAGGTTGACGACGTGAGTGAGGAGAACTTGGATAGGCCATGTCGCTGCGTGTCCATATCGACGTCCTGCGCTGCTACGTCTAGCCTCAGACGTGAGGCTCCCAGCCCACCTCTCGGAGCGGCGTACGAATTATCTTCATCAGAATAAGATGTAGTCGTGACAGGAGATTGTGTTCCGGACTTCGACGATTTAGCAAGTAGTTTTTCCTTGAAATAATCCGCAACACTTTTTGTAGATGTCGTCAGTTTTTCCAGAGAGGTATCGTCATCCTCAATCACTGTAAGCTTCCCACTTTCGACTGGGGTTGCAGAACCCGAAGGTATAGCAGACGTGCTTGGCGCGATGCCCAGAATCTCAGCGATGTGAACAGAGGATTTTGAAGCGATGGCCTTAGATGCAATTGCCCTTGCACGGTGACTAGAGAATCATCAGGTCATATACAAAAAAAGCACGGGTAGGTCCTAACTTACGCTCTGTTTCGAGGAACAAACGGTTTGGCAACCGCTGACGGAGCCTCGGCGTCGTCCTTTGGAATGGGTATATCTGGCCTCTTTATAGGTTTCATATCCTCGTCTTCCGAGTCCTTCTTTTTCCGTTTTTTCGCCTTCTCCTCCGCCTTCTCCTCTTTGCGTTTGCGCTTCTTTTCGTTCCTTTGAAGGCTTTCGACGTCTTTAGGTTCAGAACTGTCCTCATCAGCAGCAATCGTGATTTCTTCTTTTACGAGCTCTGAATGGTTGGACTCGACTTGAACGTTTTCATTCAGTCTCTTCAAAAGATTCTCGAAATCTCGATTTTGCTTCCAAGCAAGGCCGTTGGGATCTTTCTGGTGTGCGGCGCCAATGCCGAGCATATCGAGTTTATGGGAGACTTTGATATGAGACGTGCGTCCTTCGCCATCGACTCCAAGACCTTTAGATGCATCCCATCCAAATTTCGCCAGGTAGTTGGAGCCAAACTTCGCAGCATCTATTTTCAGGGACAAATCAAGTCAGGTTATGATGAGAGACTTCAAAGAAAGACAAACCGTCTGCCCAGGCTAAATTACGTGGATCAGCAGGAATGCGCTGCTTTACCCTCCTACCAGACAATCCCATCCCGAACGTTGTGAAAAAGTTTTGGTAAAGACAGAAAAAGGATCGAAAATAGCAAGCAGCAATAATTTTTGATCGTGCTGACTAAGCAGTTATTCCCACTTGTCTGAAATTCTTTGAACAAATTCCTACTTTGTACGCGACCATGTTTTCAGATTCTGAAGGATCGGAAGGAGGAGACTTGCATAACATCACTATCAACGAACATTACGCCAAGGCTTTCGAATACAAGAAAGAACGAGAAGAGCTTCAGAAATGTATGTTCATGGATTTATCATGTTGGCCCCAGAACACTCAGCATGGACAACAGTGAAGGATAAATATGGATCTGACCTGGACGAAAGTGATATCTCTGGGAGCGATTCAGAGTCGGACGAGACTGAGGACGAGGATGGAGAAGAATTGACGCCCACTGTCGATGCCGCAATTCTAAGAACTTTGGCACGAATAAAACGTAAAGACCCAGCTATTTACGATTCACAAACGAATATATTTGGAGGTAATGTGCGTAAATTATCCTAATACGAGACGTTTGCTCACTGTCATTGCAGAGGAGCAACAAAAGGTAGCACCAGTCACAAAACGGGCTGTGAAGTCCAAAGACAAGGTATGTTGTGGAATCTCCAACTGGAAGATTATTATTAATATACACCTGTAGGTGAAACCGGTTACAATTCGTCAAATGGCCCTAGAGTCTGCTCTCGATCCAAACGACCAGAGATCACCTTCACCCGAGCCTCTCACGCATGTACAGGAACAAAGCGCACTGCGTGACGAGACAATTGCTGCATTTCACAATGCTGTAGAGGACCAAGACGATGATAACTTTCTCATTCCGAGAGAGAAGACAAAAGATGAGCAGCAGCTCGAAGAAGAGGAATATAGATCGTTTTTGGAACGCGAAGTCGGGGGAGATTTGAAGGAATTAGTGGACATAGGACGTTCGGATGTGTCACAGGTGGCGCCAGAAGAGGCCATTGTCAATATCAGCGATACAGAGAAACAAAGCAAGAAGAAGAAAAAGCCCAAGAAGGCGGCAAAAGAAGCGTCCGTTCAACCTAGGACAGAATCCGACCAAGATTTTTTGATGAAGTGAGTGCTCAGTTATAGCTAAGCTCTACCCTTTCTTATAGATAAGCAGTTATATCCTCAACCGAGGTTGGATTGACCGTTCAAAGGATTATATTCCGACGTATGGAGAAATCACGTCTGCACAAAAAACTCAGGGGAAGAAGAAAATAAAGGACGACGAAGTCAGTGAAGCTGCCTCACAAGAAGATGAACCAGACCCCGGCGAAGAGCTGCCCACTGTAGATCCTGACATAGACGAAGACGATTTTGAAGAGATCGTTGATCGTTTTGAAAGCTCGTATAACTTTCGATTTGAGGAGCCGTATGTAACCTCTCTCCGTCGTTTCGCAATCGTAATGCTCAACAGATGTGCCCAACAGAGATGCTGCTATTATCCCTTCCTATCCTCGCAATCTACCTTCGTTGGTTCGCCGTGAGGATAATACACGAAAGGAGGCCCGTGAACGGAGAAAACAGAGGAAAGCTGAAGAACTTGAAAAGAAAAAAGAGGATGTCAGGCGTCTGAAAGGCCTCAAAATGAAAGAAATCAGAAGCCGCCTTGAAAGAATCGGTAGAGAAGGTGGCAAATCATTTGAGGATAATCAAGGTATGGGAATTGGATGTATTTCGTCGTTATGCTGAACTCCGTCTAGCCCTTCAGGATCTCGATCTTGACGCTGACTGGGATTCTGGCGCACACGATCGTCAAATGGCCGCATTATATGACGAGAATGATGTTCCTGATGAGGAGAAGCCTCAGTGGGATGACGATATTGACATTGGGGATATTCCTTTGGACGATGGTGACCAACCAGTCAAACAGAAGAAGAAAAAGAAAAAGAAGTCAGAAGAGGTTGAGCAGGAGGATATTGGTGTGGATATGGATGCCATGGACGCCGATGTGGAACAGTTCGGCGACGATGACGAGTGGGATGGTACGGAGGAGATGAGGAAGAGGAAGTTGGAGGAATACATGGACGAAATCTATGGCCTTGATTTCAATGACCTCGTATGTTTGCTCCTTCATAATTTATGCGTTTACTGATCTCGAGGGTTTATATTAGGTGGGTGGTATACCAACTCGCTTCAAATACATCCCCGTGCAATCAGATGCCTACGCTCTAACACCAGTCGAAATTTTGATGGCGACAGACCAGGAGCTCAATGAATATGTGGGGATTAAAAAATTTGCGCCATATCGTCAGGGTTCGAAATGGGACACGAAGCGAAACGATCGGTTGATGGAGCTGAGGGCTAAGATGGCGGAACGCACTGGCAAGGATATCAGGGAGATCAGGAAGACAGGCGGCCATAACGGTGCAGAGGAAGGCGACAGACCCGCCAAGAAGAGAAAGGGAAAGAAGGAACGTATGAAGCTTAAGGTTGCAGCAGGGGCTGAAGATGAAGATGAAACTGCTCAAGAGGCTTTGACTGTTGATCCTCAGCCGTCGTCTAAGCGTAAACGAGGTGAAGATGCAGCAGTCGTCGCAAGGGAGGATGAGGAACGACCCGAAGAAGGCGCTGCTTCGAAGAAAAAACGTAGACGCAAACAGAAAAAGGAAAATACTTCGTAATGCAGCATCTAGATGGAGTATTTGCCTTCATTACCGTGCAACGACATGTATAGGTTTCTCTAGGCTCTGAATAAATACAACATGTCTGCTACAAAGAGGTTGATGGGTATCGTATCAATTCATTCGAAAAAGACTGGTTGCAGGCTGTTGCCAGGAAATTGGAGTCGGCTGTTAAAGACTAGGTAGGGGGTCCTACAATGGTCATCAAAGCATTTGAAGAAAACATACCACAAACTTTCAAACGACATACACATTCTCCTTCGCTAATTGGTAGTCTTCCAGTTTCTTGAAGTAGTCCACTCGCGCTTGACGTTCCTGCGCCATTTTCTGTGATATATAAGAAAACCAGATTAAAAAGGCGTTGACGAAGGATTGGATACTTGGAGCTGATTGTCGTCTATCGCTCGAGCTTTCACTGTTCTCTCGTTCCTCTTTCTTGGACGTTTTATTTTCGGTGAGGATTCGGCCATAATTGGATTCTCCTGCTCCTTTCGACGTTGAACTCGTACTGGAAGTCTTCTCCGATTTCGAGCATGTTTCGGAGGAGGGGACGTCGACAGTTCTCTGAAGTTGTCTGCGTGTCTTTGCTTAGATTTACCCCTTACAGTACGTGTGAGGTCCTCTAAGCACTCCTCCGCCGAACCAGGTTCAGCCATATCTTGTTCAAGAGCACGCCCATTATGCTTGGTAGCGACTGGCTTGGAAGGGGAGGGGGAGCTCAACAATGATCGTGTTTTCAAGACGGTCTGGCTGGAAGGTAGAGAAGAACCAGTAGCTTTCCGTTTTAGCTGGAGACCTCTAGATTTAGGATGTTGCTCTTTGAGAAGTTTGAGTTTATTTTCTAGTGCGAAGAAACCAAAAGGATCTGAGTTGATGGTTGCATGTACATTCAAAGGATCTATGACAGGTCCGCGTTCATCGAAGTCTGAACCCCAAAGGTTTTCATGATCAACAATCTGCAATTGAGATGATGTCGATGGTGGTGGTGATGATGGTGGAAGGGATGTTGTGAGCATAGGGTTTCCTCGAAGACGACCGTGGCTATGACGATGCTGAGCACGCCGTTTATGCATTGTCGACGTTGTGGTTCGAGCTCAGGAACAATTTGAAATCCTATCCTGGCTCGATGCCCATTCCTGTGTACAATACCGGTTGCAATACTGAGTTTGAATTCTCACGTGATTTATGATTGGCTCACAAAGTTCCTCTGCTGTTGTTGAACGTGTCGAGCAGTCTTCTCAATCCTCAATCGCTCTGCAGGGTCCTCTAGTTCCTCCAAAATGTATTCTATACCAATTGATCTGTTTTACCTCATGATTATCCATCCAAAAACTGTGAATTCCTGGGCTTCAAATATCAGTCATGAACAATTTCAACACTCTCACTGCGCGTTATCTCATGTATCCAGGCAACCTTGGGTTTGATGGCTGCAATACACGTAAAATTTGCCAGGACCCCTTCAGAAACATGTATAAGAACAAGCTCTGGGATCCACTTTGAACCCTGGCTCGCAAGATGGGCACCGACACTGTTAACAACGACAGCTATGATATGTTTGATGATGATCTTACTCAGGAAGCAATGCTGGAGCTGGACAGGCTTGAGGAACAACATTTTGGCTCTATGTGAGTGACATTCAGCCTGCTGTGCAGACGTGTGGAGCTAATTATTCTTCAGTGACTTTCAACGACACATTCCAGTAGGTGAAATAAATAACCGAGGACACATCTGTGTATGTATATACTTGGTATATACCGTGCTTCATGTGCTCTCCCGTCGAGTCTTCCGCTGCTCCCATTGCAAACCTTCACTCTCCGCAACCTATAGCCAGCACAAGTGTACCTGCTACAGGTAAATCCCTGCCTGGAGGTCATGTTTCCGTCCCGGATTGTGGAACTATCTCGCATGTGAGCCGCGGCATCACTGGCTAAACCACCTGACCCCGAATCATCAAGAAGGAGAAGAGCATGCAGAAAATGCGGTGAACCTATCTGTTCAGGAAGCCAAAAGGTAGAAGATTGTAAAAACTGTTGCCGGGATTGTGGTCAAGTTGATTATCGCGGGCGTAACACATCAAAGAGAGCGAAAATATGCCAAGAAAGTTGGGACTGAAATTGAGTGAGAAATCGCCAAGGTGTGCTTCTTTAGGCTACATGTGCTTTATTGTCGTAAGTAATTTGAATCAGCCATGCAAAGAATGACCAGTATATTGATGGCGCAGGATGGGGAGGAAAGAAAGAAAGAAAAGCCGTCCTTTTGCGATTATTTTATTTTATTTTATTTTATTTATTTATTTTTCTGCACAGAAATGGGTATCGAGCCGAAATCCTCGGTCCGCATTTTGTTTACATAAAAATATATATTCACGTGGTCGGCTCTTGCTCCGTTTGCCGGGTGGAAAATGTAATCGGACAATTTCTTTTTTTTTTTTTTGACCTCGGCGTCGAACGATTTACTTAATGGATGACCTGATCTAAGAAAGAAATTGCTTAAATACCCCACATTCTTGGATTGTATTCCCCCATCGGCGCCACAAATGTTACCTCTCATGCAACAGTCTATCCTCAAGAAAACCGTCTTACCAATCCTTCGAGTTGCTTACCGATCAATGAGTGTACGCCCACGCAAAGATCAAGCAGTGTCAGAAGGTCCGTTCCCAGTTCCTAAGTCATTATACGTACAGTTTCCGAAGGCTGATCTATCGGTAATGAAGGTCGGAAAAAAGTAACAATCCAATCTCTGCAAACTCAAAGACAAAATAACATTCCGATTACAATGTTGACGGCATACGATTATCCCACCGGTCGGGCCTGTTCATCGAACCCAAATCTCGACATTACACTAGTCGGCGATTCTTTAGCACAAGTGTGCCTCGGCTTGGAATCTACGACAGAATTGACATTACAGGACATGATCCATCATGCGCGGGCTGTATCTCGTGGTACCACACATCCATTACTCGTGGCCGACATGCCATTTGGGACATATCATGTTTCAACTGCCTCTGCTACCGCGAATGCGATACGGCTAGTACAAGAGGCCCGGGTAGAAGCGGTAAAACTTGAAGGAGGAAGCGAGGTGTTGGAAGTGGTCCGGCAGCTGACAAGGATTGGAATACCGGTTATGGCACATGTAGGGCTGATGCCACAACGTCACATAGCGATGTCCGGTTACAGAGTACAAGGACGGAATGCCGAGGCCGCTCGACGTGTGCTCAACGACGCACTGGCACTAGAAGAAGCCGGAGCGTTTGCGATTGTGGTCGAGGCAGTTCCGGAGAAGCTTGGAACATATATCACTCAACGGCTAAAGATACCGACGATAGGAATCGGAGCAGGACCTGGAACGAGTGGACAGGTATTCCTTCAAATTGAGATTCTGATACAATTTTTTTTTTTATAACAACACAGGTGCTTGTTTGGGACGACGCGATGGGGACATGGGGAGGACATAAAGCGAAATTTGTACGAAGATTTGCAGATTTACAAACGCCACGGGACTGTGGCGTAGCTGAATACACGATGGCAGTGAGAGAAGGCCAGTTCCCTGGAGAAGCAGAAAGTTATTCAATTGACACCGAGGAATGGGAAAAGTTTCTGACATCAGCATGATGACGTCATTATTTGGTTGAAACACAGAGGCTGTGCTGTCACGTGTACATAACCCTGTATTATTATTCTCTATTCCCTGTGTTCTTCTGTCTTTCTTTCTTTCTTTAGTCTCCTCATGAACCCTGTACGTTGAAAACAGTCTTTGAGATCGTTATTCTTCATTTATTTCACTCCAGATTAGACGAAAACTCGTCATCGTCGGCGATGGCATGTAGCTGATCTTGTTCGTTTACCCTCATCTCGCTCAATTCTAGCTTACAATCCAGGTGCTTGCGGCAAAACTTCGCTTCTATGTGCTTTCGCTCTAGGTGAATTTCCAAAGGAATACGTACGTTCACTCGTCTTCCAAAGCAAACACCTCTCATCTTTCCTCCGCAGCAACCGAGTGCGTGCCATCCTCATGCTTTATTACTTCACATCCAAACTATTAGCTTTTGTGCAGCCGTCTTCGACAATTACGTAGCGGAAATCAGACTCGACGAAAAACCAGTACAACTCGCTCTCTGGGATACTGCGTACGTTTCCTTATACGTCATTACACTAAATAGTTCTTATGTTCCACCACAACAAAGCGGCCAAGAAGAATATGAGGTCCGTCCTTAAATCCCAATTTTTTACTTACTTATCTATTTCTAAAAATCTCTGGTCACACCTTTAGCGACTGCGGCCCATGTCATATTCTAAATCTCATGTCATCCTTATTGCTTTCGCTCTTGATACCCCTGATTCCCTGGAAAACGTTACAACGAAGGTAATTATCATTCTTCCACTGCTTCATTCTGATCCATATGTAATATCTCATGCTAGTGGATCGAAGAAGTCCGTTCCATATGTGGCCCTTCTATCCCGGTCATCCTCGTTGGGTGCAAAGCCGACCTTCGTCCTGCAACCATCACCCCCGATACACCATGGGTAACTCGTGAGCAAGGCGAACGCGTGGCTCAAGCCATTGGCGCCCGTGCCTACAAAGAATGCTCCGCACTGAAAATCGAGGGTGTCGATGACGTTTTCGAAACTGCCACACGAGCAAGTATGTTGATGAGAGACGGCGTTCCCGCGAATGGTAACAGTCAACATTCGGAGGTAAAGCATCATAGGAGACGGAGCAGTGGAAGGGGCACGCTGCAAGAGGATGAACACCAAAGTTCATGTGGGTGTTGTGTTGTTTGTTAGAAAGCCAGTCAGTCAGTCAAGTTATCGTTTTGCACACTCTTTTGTTCATCTAACTCCTCGGACGCTCCTTACTATATATCTACCTGATATACATTTTGCATTTTGAGTAAGTATCCCGTAAACTACATATGTATTCGCTCTGCAATGATCTGTTAACTATTTGTTCGTGTGGAGATCTAAAGCGTTTACTTTTCTGATTACCAAAGGAAACTTTTGTCAATGTAGATGACCACAACCATGAGCTTTGCGTCTACACACCTGGCTTCTCTCTTTCTACGACAGCGAGCAAGCACTTGTATTCGAAGAAACTATGCTGCTCTGCCTCGCCTGCATTCCTCACGACCTTTTAGGCGAAACCTTTCTGTCACCCACCTCCGGAACGCAAGTTTGGCATCACAAGTTCAATCCAGAGACACCCAATTGCTTTCCTCTCCTACTCTAGAATATCTCGAAGAAAAAGAGATATATGTGGATCTACCCCCTCCTGAACAAGTGAAACTAATAATAACAGACCGCGCTGCCGAGGTGGGTGGGTTGAGAGTGCTGACAGTTCTCAAGCTTACCGGAAGATGTTAGAGGCTACGCACGATAGCAGCAACACAGGAAAGCCCTGATATTGCTCTTCGAATAACGGTGGAATCTGGTGGATGTCATGGATATCAATATAAAATGGAGCTTGCAGCGGACCATTCGCCCGACGATTAGTGCGTTGCACCATACCGCTGATTGCAAATCTTTCTTGACCTTTTTGTTTCTGTTACAGCCATTTTGCACATCCTACTCTACAACCTTCCAATGTGCTTGTCGACGCTGTGTCCCTTTCGCTCATCAATGGCTCTACTATAGATTTTGCCACGGAACTCATTGGCAGTAGTTTTAGGGTGGAAGATAACCCACAAGCGAAGGGCAGTGGGTGCGGTTGCGGAGTAAGTTGGGAACTCAAGGAATAGATACGTGCATTATATTCAATATATACCTTAATATGAGACAGGAGGAGTCATGAAGCTTGAGCTAAACAAAATACAATTACAATACACTCAGGAGATGGTCAGCTGGTTGCCCGGTGATAGGGTCGAAAGGAGCAAAGTACCAACAGCTATGAAAACGAGTTGGTCGACGTTGAAACGAATCTGGCGAATTACTCACGCGGAATCCTGGTCTACAAACCCAGGAACCAGTTGTCGACCTTGAGGAGATACGGCTGGCCAGTACGCAGAGGTGCTTGGATCATGGTGCGACAAGACAAAGCTGTAGAGGGACATTTATAAAAAGTGTATTTGATGATACACCGAAAGCGACGCACGGGAGAAGAATGGAAATGGTGATTTCGCTGGTAAGCCATAGCAGATTTTCTACATCGGCAAGTGAGGAATAAAATGTCGGATGGAAAAGTACACATACCATGAATCATTTCACGAATTTCGGCTTCAGTGGGGCAGTATTGGATCAAATTGTCTTTATCCAGGACGAGGCGCTGCACTTGTTGAGAATAAAGATAAGTGGAGAGGCGAGTGAGCTTCTTACCTGGTTCGTCATTCCAGCGAGAATCAGTGCAGCTATAGCGTCAAGTGAACGTTGAAGATGAACAGGCGCGTAGGAATCGGGAGCCTGAAAGTGAAGTTGAAAGAGTTGTGTTTGGAGACAGAAGAGGAAAGACGTACATTCAGCCAAGACTTGATATTATTGCGAAGTTTTGAGGTGGCAGCCAGTAACTGGGAGAGGTCTTGGTTTATATTGGCCTCTATAGTTGAACAGGCGAGGAGAGATTTGCCCTGGGAATTGGTACGACTGAGAAAGAGTTGATCGCCTACAAAGTATTGATGAGCAGTGAACTATATAAGAATATACTTATTAACCTTTGAGATGAAGATAGAGTATGTCGCAGACCACAGAGGCATATCGCAAAAAGGGAACACGATGATTGTCGAGTACACGGGGAGCCAGATTGTGTAGGTTATTAAGACCTCGAATCAAAGCATTCTAAGACAAGGTGAGTTGAAAGCTTGAGAACAAAAAAAAAAGAGACGAGTTGTGGTACCTTCATGAAAGAGTTTATGTGTTGAAGTGAATGGCGAGCACTGAGGAAATAAGCATTAAATACGGTTGAAACAAGATAGTCTTACTCCATAGAATCCAGTAAATCTGGAGATGTTGGGAAGAGTGGAAGAGGAAACATTGGTGTTGGTGTTGCTGTTGGCCATTATGGTCAATTAGAGAGTGGCATCGAGTCACGTGTTTGAATCTCTTTCTCTTCTTTACCACAATGCCAGTCGAAAAGGTTTCTTTCACAATTCGTCGCCCAACTCCTCTATCAAGAGCTCCGTCGTCTGGTATAGACTCAGATTGGCCCTCTAACAAGCCAAGCCCACTTGTTCGCAGTTCAACATCATCTCCTGCACCTTCTTCTCGAATCAACAGTTTTGTTCCACATGAACAAGACTCTAGTGATGATGATGATGATAAAAATGACGAACTAGTCACTCATTTCGACCGTTTTGGTGTTCGGCGGTGTGTACCATCCACAACATCTTCCTCTCAGTCAATTCAGCTCACAGAAGTATTTTATCCCATCTTATATTATAGAGCGAACAAGAGGGGCGCCGAGAAGGACTTGCCTCTTGTAATACCTCCTCTTCAGAACCGGGATTGGCGTGATATGGCCAGGAAACGTAAAACCCTCACACAATATGTCCCTGCTTCCGCAAAAGCTATGACAGGAGAAGATGGCAGTGTCGGTGGTCTTGGAACAAGAGACACCATCAACTCAGGGCCTGTTCTTGTAGGCTTGCAACAACTCAAGAAGGCATCTACACCAGTCAAACAAGAAGACGAAACCGCCACTATCTTGCCAGAAGCGGACATCAAGATGGAACCAGGGGCGGAGGACGACGACGAGGATAAAGCCGCTTTGCGGGCCATCCTTGCTGGAGTTGATGGTCCTCAGCAAGACGGACCTATCATCGATGTCATACCAAGTCTCGTATCTGAGGCAGATGCCTACAAACAAGATGTTCAAGAGCTTCCAGATTCAGCCACACTAGACGATTACGCACGAGTGCCCGTATCTCAGTTTGGTGCTGCACTGTTGCGAGGGATGGGCTGGAAGGAGGGAACAGCTGCGACTAGAAAACCAGGCAAAGGCTTGGTCGAGCCCTATCTACCTGAAGCCAGGCCCGCACTGTTGGGGATTGGGGCAAAGGAACAAGAAGTTCTTGATGACGGGAGCAAGAAGAAAGGGCGTTCGGCTCGTCCGGACAAGAAATATGTACCTCTCTTGAAGAAGGAAAGGCTGGACCGCCCCTCATCTGCCCCACAACTTCTCGAACGGAGAGGAGGCCGATCACGGTCTCCTCCCAGGAATGCTTCGACAGCTGTGTCGCGCAGAAATTCCCGTTCGAGAGAGCGCGCCAGCGAACAGGACGAACAGCGGACCAGATCCTCGGACCGTCGCGAACGCGACTACAGACGAGACGGGCGTGATAGAGACCGCAAGCGCGATGATCACGATTATGACCGGAGTGACCGCAGGCCTCGGCACGATATTGACAGGGATCGTAGAAGAGATCGGTCGGCAGATTCATATAGGAGGAGGCGGGCTTGAGATTAACTGGCGCCTTCTATTAGTGAGTACTTCTAAACGACTCCACACGCGGAATAGTAGGCCTGAACTGTAACTTTGAATTTGAAGAATATAAAAGTCAATGATCACTACTTTCCGAATGATACCAAGACACTAACAGTCCGACCAGAGAGATTCGCCTTATAGAGAAGGCATTTATATTATTATAATCAAGTTATATTGTAATTCAAATATACATTCTACATCTAGTTGATAAGGACGAAGAAGGACCGCCTCACCCCACCGCACTGCGAGTTTCCAGGGGAAGGGTCGTTAGAGAATCCAGACTTCCTTGAGACCGGTGGCGAGACCGCCTCTTTGTTTGCGGAGTGGTTAACGTGTAGCCTGACCTGACAGACGTAGCATCATCATCATCAACGAAACGATGATCATTTGAAGATGCGGGACGGCTTTGACTTCTCATCGACCTTTGATCCAATAATGCGTCTTGCTGATATGTCCCAGGCATAGGAATTGGCAGGGCCTGCGGACTCGCATGGGGAGGAGAAGCAGGTTGACCAAATGGACGATCACCGAACAACTGGGATACGATTGAGGTTGGCCGGGAAACATCGCTACCTGCTAGCTGGCTTCGCAGCGTGCCAGACGAAAGCGGTCTTGACTGTTTTTAAAATTCGTTAAACCTTTCTTTTCTTTTCTTTCTCCTTTTTGACTGAGATTAAGTGAAACTCACCGGTGGAACGACAGTGATTCCTGGAACACTAGAAATAGTGCTCTTGCTCTTTCGACGATCCTCTTGAACTGATCCCGGACGTGTGGACCCAGCCATCGAAGAACGGCGACTTGCACTTTGTCCAGGTGCATCTCTCAGCTCACCAATCGACTCAGGATCCACAATGTTCGAGAAATTAGACGCATGGGAAGCCTGGTGCCTCAGATGAAGACCCATCTCTGGAACAGGACTGCTGTAAGGGCTTTGAGCCTCGGGTATTGCACTGAGGGCACTAGGCGGCCTACCCATATGGCCTGCAGCGTTGGAGAACGTCGAACCAGAGGTCATTGATGAATTGCTCATCCTGCGTCTGTGCGACCGAGAGCTGGGTCTTGGCTCTTCCTGAATGATCTCAGGGAGCTGCGGCGAAGGACCCCTCTCGGGCGTTGGTGGTGGCCTTGAAAGCTCGTGAGGAGGTGGTATACGAATAACATTGTCTGAGTCTAATGTTGGCACATAACCATCTGGTGGGATGGATATTGGTTGATGAAGGATGGACGGAGAAGGACTTCGAAAAGATCTAGGACGCATGACTGGTGTGACTTGAATGAGGTCTGGAATAGGTAGTGGTGTGGGTTGAACGAGGTCCGGAATAGGTAGTGGTGTGCGTTGAACGAGGTCCGGAGGAGGTACTGGTATCGGTTCGCCTGATTCGAGCGGTGGTGGTTGTACTAGTGGTTCTACATCTGACTGCTTCGGAAGATGATTAAGAAGGTCCTCGTTGGATGCAAGAAGATTGGAACGCTGAAGAGGTTCTTCATTGTACTCCATGTACTCGGCGGCAAGGTCGTCGTCGGTCATATCGAACTCACGAAGAGCTAGCGCTCGCCCCTGTTCTATTCCTTCTTGCATACCCAACTTTCTCCCTTCATCCATAGCTCGCATTATCATGAGATCCCGCTGATATGTTCTTGCCATCCTTCTGGCTTCTGCGGCAGCTTTCTCCGCTTCGTACCTGTCATGTTCAACTTTATCGATGATTTCTTGACCTCTTCGAATCTCTTGATGAGCAGTTTGTAACTGAATTTTGTATAGGCTGATTTCTGGTCAGATACAAGAGGGATGGGCAAGAGATACACATACGTGAGTTCTTCGTTCGCTTTGGAAGCTTGTTGAATTGCAGCTATCCGCTCCTGGTTGACAAGTTTGAGTTTGTCGACCAGTGCCAATACCTGTTGTTCAGCATCTGCTGCGCGCATTTCCTGTTCTTTCAGTCGCTTGTGTGCCACTGAAATTTGTTTGGAGGCTTTTGTCAGATCCTCATAACTAGACTGGTGCCCGCTGCTTCGTGTTGAGCTATCCTGGTATCGTCTTGAAGAGGTTGTCGAGATTGATGCTCGACGAGATGGTCCATGTTGACTAGATTCCAAAAAAGGGTTGCTACTTCTATGACTGCTCATTAAAGGTGGATAACGTCGTTGAAGGTGAGGAACAACTTG